>MU151198.1:1406-64910 GCA_015584085.1 Macrolepiota fuliginosa MF-IS2 | reverse complement strand
CGAACTGAAGGGATATCTGTGCAGCTGTACCGACCTAACACCCCAATATTTAAGATTGATCGATACGGTCATTCCCGTCGAGGTGACTTTCGAGTAGGGAGTCCGTTAGCACGAGCTCAACCCGTCAGCATATGCTACTAATCTTTCTAGCGGGGCAGGGGGCACAGGGTGTCCACCCCGTGCACCGATGCGTAATATTTGACTAACATCCTCATTCTTGACACAGGTCTCACACATTTCTCTGAGTCGGTCCTGATCATAGCTCTCTAGAAGAGAATGAAGGGCTGATGTGCTCGTATAGGATAAGTGCTCAGAAAACCACTGTAAAACCCTGCTGATGAGCCACTCCATGACGGGAGGGGTAGCGATATTACTGCGAAAATCCTTCCAGTGTACATCTCTCCGACAAGAATTTGGTTGCTGACACACTGGATTTCCTCCTTGGATGACAAACCCGGGTCGTTCTCAGGGATAAGATGAGGCCTTGGTTCCCCGATGGTATCAGCCATAGTGGGACCGGGGGGAATTGACGAGCACATGAGTGTTTCTGATGTGAGACACAGTGTCTCAAGTTAATGAAGAAACGACATGTATAAACTTTATGTGCACATTTACCTACCCGGACGCGACACCTGTGGCTTTGAGATTCGGGATCCGAAGCACGCCCTCAGCGGTGGTACTGCATCCACAGTGCCGAATGGCATAGCAAATCGGGCCAGTGAATTTCTCATCTTCCTCATATTTTAGATATTATAGGCGCATATAGATAAGATTGGGTAACCGCGGTGGTTATGGTAGCAAAGCGTAAAAAGTTATTTTTACATGGCTGATTGTTTCTAAATTTGACAACCCCCCAGCTGATTTACATAATCGTCGAGTCGTAGGGACGGCTCCTCCTCCCTGGTCGCTCTATTCAAACGGGATATGTTTCTGCTCTCACAGGTGAGACACTTTCCCTGGATTGGTTGGAGACTAAAGTATTCTCGATACGTCGACTACCTTTAGATATTAAACACGATCTCGACCCGAAATGCGAAGAGAAAAACAGATGATGGTATTACACATAAAGGTGGAGGTAAACAAGAAAGTAATGCAGAGTACGAACCCAAATGTGAAAATCAACTTGAAGCACGAAAAGCTGAAACATGCTAGAATATCTATGCACAAAGAGATCCACTCCCCGGGACCCCCCTGCACTTAAACTCAGCCCTCCATTTCATTCAGTTCAACTCAGCCCTGCCACCAATTATCATGGCTCACACTCGCGTTCACGCCCTATATCAACCCATCCATCAATACACTTCAACAGCACTGCGAGAGCGGGGATGTAACGCACCATAGTGATATACCCAATCAACCCCTGCCTAATAACCCCACCCAAGAAATGCAGCTTGAATGTGGGGTCATACTTTCCTTCCGGTCCCTGCGCATCTTCAAAAACATTCAACGAGTCACGCCAGTTACGCGTTCGCCCGTAGGTGTTTGCGATTGGGTTTTCTGTGTATGGATGCATCTATACCATAACGAGTGTCAGCGGGGTGTTATTTCGGGTGCGCGTGAGCGTTGAGAATAGGAAAAATAGGAAAAACGATTTTACGCAGATGTATGGGGAACATATACTATTTTTAGCCTCAACTTCGGTCAGGGACGTGAATAACGAACCCAGAAAAAGAAGAGAACCAGATAAGACTAGAAGAACGGATTATGCATGCGTCATATCATAGAAGGTCATGTCATAACGAGGTAGCGAAGCTGGGACCATCCGGTCCTCCCCGCGCTTCTGGCCTTCCAGCGAGTAGCCATTTACAGTAAAGCCGAGAAATGAGAGCAGAAAAACGCGCACCTTATCCACGGCAAGGGTAATCTCGTCGTCGAAGAAAAACTGCCCGACGTGAACGAGTCGGTCGCCAGAGAATGTGCCATTCGGATGGGGCGTCCATTCTGGGAATACTTTCGCGTGGACGTGCGTTGCACGTCCTGTGTAGTAGCCTGGGAAGATAGCTGTGGAACACAGTTAGTGTTCAGCGTTTTAACAGGTGCAAGACGGGTGCAAAGGATGGAAGGGGGAAAACGAAAGGAATAAGCATAACGCACTCGTAAACTGGGCAACACCGTTCTCATCAGTCGGCCAAGCACCGCGCAACCATGTTTCAACCTCGTTCGTTCGAGGGAAGGGCGGAAGCAGTCCACCGCGTTTACCACCTACTTGAGGCTTAGCATTGATATGATTCGGATTTGGGATAGGGTGACCTGTACATGATAAGTGAGAGGCAGGAGGTATGAGGTAAAAAGGGACAGACCAGCGTAGAAACCTGTCGCGTTTGCTTGCCATATGTCTACCAGGACATTAGGGAGGGGTTTGCATGTATTCACGTCTATGACTCCAATGTCAAGCAGCTAGAACAATAACACAATCAACTTCTCTAGAGCTTCTGAAAGCAGTAGAAGCACGCACCAACAATAACCCATCTTGATACTCCGCAATGTTCTGTCGTATAAGATGGCCCGCTTCATGGTAATATGGACCCTCGGTAACCTCTGGAGCAAGGACGCATGTATTGTTCTGTATTTTGGTTGTCGAAATCGGTGTACAGCCCATGATCGTCTCCTCAGAGTCGCTCGACGGAAGAGCATCCGGCTCGTCTTCATATACACCAGCACTAAACATATCCTGGAAGTTCGGAAGTTCCGGACGACCAGCGACGACTTTACGTGCCCATGAGCGTTTACGTGCGGCTGTGAAACGTTCTACCGCAGGTGCACACTGATATTGAATAGTAGCTTATTAACTTGAGTAAGGAGAGATAGTGAGACGTGTACTGACATGGTATGCCGCTGCTTGGAGTGCACGCTGGACTTCGATCTCATCCGCGGTCTTCGGCTCCTTATGCGCGGAGACAAGAGACGCGAGAGACAAAGATGCGAGTAGGACGTGAGGGAGGGCCCGCATTAGATGGTGGGATGAGAGAGAACAATTGCTGGTTCTAGCTCTGATATATATATAGCGGGGAAGGAAGAGATCCGTCGGAAAATAGTTTCTCCCAAACCGTCAATGACTTCAATGACTTCACTGCGTCCATGGCCCCTGACATACCCACGTTGATGATGGCTTCGTTCGCGCAGGAGATCTCGACATGTGGGCATGTGCGAATGGCGCAGCCGTAGGTTCTGCTTTTCTTCTAAGCCTTTTTCGTGACCCAGGTTCAAGCGTGACGTCAATGGCAGACAAATAGGGGTGTAACCCAAGTAAATATAAAAGAACATGTACTACATAAGTGATCCTCAGGATGAACACTGCATATTCTGTCTAACAGCTCTGCTAAGCCGGCTAGCGACTAGATCCCGATGTCTACATAGTCTGTCGCTGGACCGTGCTGATCCTAGTTTCGGTGCTTGCTGCCTCCCCCGTAGCCCGCTATTCACTTTCAAGTACCTTTCGGCCTTATCAAAGGGATGGCTAAGCAATATTTCGACATCACTTGAATAATGAATAATGACGGTGCTCGATCATGATGCAATAAGCTCTGTTGACACAGCTACATCGATGCAACCCGGCGGCACAACACTCGGCTCCGACAGGTCAGCATCTTAACCGCATCTTAACCATAGAGACTCTCCACCCATTCGTGTTCATTGGATTGCTGACGTGAGCGTGTATTTATCATTCCTCTCCAACCCTCCCACGACATCGTTTTTCCATTGCAATAACCACTATTCGACTAGGTCTAGACCCATTTTTGTACACCAGGTTTTTCTCTCTCTAGGATTAAAATTAAACCTACTAAACGGTAAACCTGCTACCCCCACTTCCAAGCTGGGCCTGGATACGCACAACCACTGCCAGAGATCTCTGATTGTCCCCCTCGCCTCCCTCTGCCCCACATTATCCTCCCAGCCGAGCTTTGCTTCTCTTTCCATTCTTGCCGACAGCCAGCAATCCACCCCCTTTGACATTATGGTTTCTACACTGAATAAGCCAGGTCGTATCGTAATTCTCTCTCAGTCATAGGCAACTCGACAGGCGCGGGGGACAACAGATTCCTGATACATTATCTTGAGACCATCAATCAATATTTGCAGTGAAAAAGTATGTTTACTATCAGGGGGGATGTCCGTCGGATAACCACAACCCTGTTGGCTTCTATCATCAGGCATCTGCTTCATTCCCAGAACCACGGCATGAGTGTGTATCGAGAAACTGCCTCGTAAAAACCGACTGGCACAGGATCTATTTCATTCCTTCGCCAGCAGAGGTAATTCCTTGGCTCATCTTTCACCGGCGCGATTTGGAAGTATGCCGCTTCCAGTATTCCCATATTCCTAAACCACTTGGTAACCAATTCACGCTGCCTTTCCCGATTGACCATCCCCTGTTCATACTCGCAGTTGGCTTTTCCAAGCGACCGTGCGGACCAGACGAATATGCGGAGATTCACAAGATCTGGGAGACACTCAAATTCATTATCAGCCTCGTCGCTCGACTGACCGCACAAACGAACGGTAGGTTTCAGTATTTCAGCTAGTTGGGATTGATCAAAGGATAACTCACGTTAGTCCGTGGTTTCCCTATAAGTCGTAACACTCGCAGAGATCGCATATGTGAAGCCAACAACGCCAATAGCGGGCGGGGTTTGTCGCCTCCAAGAGTAAGGGCGCGAATATTAGAGAGCTCGTTCGAGATGAGACGGGGTGGACTCGTTAAATCATCCTCACGACCTGTGATCCATTCTAGGTATTTTACTGTAGAGCGACCGGGAAGTATGGTTTCGATTGCAAGCCGATTTCCACACAGCGTTTCTAGATTGATGCGACGATCGAGGGTAATGCAGGCATCGTCCACCATATTGATGTAAAGAGTTTTGAGATGGGATTGCCTTGAAAGAAAACGACACATGTCCTCTCGATCGGGATAGGGATAGCCGCTGCTAACGCAGCAGAAAAGGAATTCATTGAGCCGAAAAGTACAACCGCGGAAGAGACCTGGCGGGAATGGGGTATAAATTGTCAGTGATTCGAGGTTTGTCATGAGTCGGAGGCTTTTGTTGGTGAGGTCTCGATACTCTTGATCGCGAAAGGGGAAATCGGGATGATAAACGAATTTTTTAACACATTTAGCGAGAGGAGGGTTGTACTGAGTAAGGGTTTTGAAAAGTTTGGTCGATATTTTAACAACGTCGGGTACTTGGGTTGATGAGGAATCACTCTCATCGGTGATTACGATGGTCTTATATAGCATCTTTTGAGCTTCATCGACACAGCGCCAGGAAACAAGACATAGGCTGAGGAGGGTTTGGGGATCGTCCTGTGAAAGCTTGATGAAAGCATGCAGGATTTCTTGGGGAATGTCCATCTCTTTGGTGAAGGAGAAAGGGAAGACCGCGGGGAGCGCATACAGTCACACATTAGGGGAGGTCACTTATAGAAAGTGGAGCCGATTCTTGAGCCGATTCTAATGGGGAATCAGAACGCGATTCTGGCCCTCAGAATCTGTGAGAATCAGCGAAGCGTCTCTGGAGGACCAACCCCATCCCGAATCGTGATTCTGTTTGTTGATTCTGTCCACAGGTTTAGAAAATGAAATATATGAATTCTCAGTTTGTTGCTGTGCTCGTCGAATTTACCAACTCGTCACGTGAGTAAGTAGTACACGTTATGTTGAGTCCTTAAGTACCAGATATTGATAAAAAAGCCTGCCCCATATATATATATATAGTATATGGCGGGGGGTCACAAAAATGCTTTAATCAAACACTAGTCTTATCTATTCACCGTCCCAGTGTATATACTTCTCTACTACTTACACACTATCCCCCTACTCGCTAATCGTTGTCACAACGAATAGGATTTAATTCTCTACCTCTAGCCCTTTTATAAAATTCCACCCACACTCAACTCACTTAAAGCTCCGGCATAGGTGAATGACGAGAGTGCATTATGGGGCAGCCCGACTGCATTCCTCCCTCGACCTGGGGGTCTTGGGGACTTGCGACCCGATCCCCCCTTCATCCAAACTCCACTGCCGGGGTTCACCCCAATTTTTATTCCTATTTCTATCTGGTCTCCCCGGGTAGGAGCAAACAATGGATTCGAGTCGCGGGTCTTCCAAACCTCTCTGCCCTTTGGTGAGGGTGAATATAGACCCGGACAGGCACGTACCACAAGAAAAAATTTACGTACCTTCATCGACTTTGGAGGACATCAAGACACTTCGTCGGTGAAGCCCAAAAACTGTTATACGCCAATATTAGAATTTTTGATTTCCAATCCACTGATTCTTCTTCAACCTGCTCCAGCGATTATCTATCCTCCGGGTGATTGGGGCTCCAGAAGAGCTGCGATAATTCGTCTACTGAGCCCCCGTGAATGGGAAACCGAGTCGTGGATGAATGGGACAGATTGTTTAAGTCTTTCTGGCGCGACTACTACGTGTCTATCATCCCTCTCCAGCCCTCCCATAGTGTTGTTTTTTTAATGGAATAAACACTGTACTTTACAATCGATTCCGGACCTCCTTTGCCCATTAAATTTTCCTCTCTGAGTTGCAATTTTGCTTACTAGATAGCAGGCCTGCCTCCACCGCTTCCGAGCTGGGCCTGAATTCGTGTATGGTCTACCAGACATTGTCGGTCTGGTATCTGATGTGTTTGTGTCGGAAGGTGTTGCGGTAATTGATTAACGTTTTTGTTGGAGCATTCGTTGTTCCCTTCCATGACAAGAACTGGAGCGATGTGAACTATTCAATGAGTTTTTTTTTGGCTATCTTCGCCAGGTGGGCCACCACGATGTACTTAGCCTTCTCAGTAAGGGGTCTCCAAGATTTCCCAACCATAATGCGGGCGTGAACCAAACACTGAACACGAAAGGCGAACGTCACGATTGGCTGCTGGGTGTGTGATGCCCCACCATTTGGGCATCATTTAGGCACAAAGCACTCTCCTCGTCGGGCGCTCTAGCCCAGTCGGACTTTGAACGACAACAAGCCCATTAACACAACAACTTCTCGATGATGTTGGCCACTAGTGCTCCTCTCGAATCCCTACACAACTGTACCGCCGCAGGGGTGAGTCTGAAATCTGGTCAGAGTACTGGAGCTGAGTCTGGAACAATAAGTACGCACTCATTCCTTTCCTCTGCTCTTCCACCAGTATAACACTCGGATGGCGGCTGGCTGTCCACTTTCGGTTCACCCGCCCGCCGCGCCAGGTAAAATGCGTCTGCGAAGTTCTCGTGTGAAGTGATCTCGGAGAGGTCCCTCTTTTCTGCTGGTCCTACAACTACCTCAACTCCTGTACACTCTGTCAGGCGTGGAAGGCCCCTCCGGGCTTTTGCCCACTATCTGCTCTTGTACTCAACACAAAAAAATTACGTTTATGATTATTTTTCGGCGTGAGGAGCCATCTAGTGGTTCGATGGCATGAAACAAAGATCTCCAACTGCCTCCCTTGCCTGCCTCTGCTCCACATGATCCTCCCAGCCAAGCCCGCCTTCTCTTTCCGTTCTCAACCAATAGCCAAGATTGCAAGATAGTACGTTCTCCTTAGCACCTGGTTTTATGTGCCGGATTAACTAGGTCAGTCGATTCCTGGGTCCTAACACTATTTTAAGAACACCAACCAACATTTGTGGAAAAATATGCCTACCACTAGGGAGGGTATCCCATTGGATAGCCACAGCTCCTCCTACCTCCTACCACCAGGCATTTGCCTCATTCCGAGAACCGCGGGGCGAGTCCATGCTGAACAACTGCCTCATGGGAATCGACTGGCGCAGGATCCACTTCATGCCTTCGCCAGCAGAGGTAATTCTTTGGCTTGTCCTTCCTCGCTGCGATTTGGAAGTATGCCGCTTCCAATACTCGCATATCCCTGAACCACTTGGTAACTAATCTACGTTGCCTTCCCTGATCAACCGTACTCTGGCCATATTCGGTGCCATCGAACCTTCCAATCGGTCGTGCAGACCAGACAAATATGCGAAGATTCACAAGATCTGGGAGACATCCGAGTTCATCATAAGTGCCGCCGCTCAACTGATCACACAAACGAATGGTAAATTTCGGCGTTTTAGCTAGTTTGGGTTCACAAAAGGATAACTCACGTTAGTCTGTGGTTTCCGTACAAGCCGTAAAACCCGCAGCGATCGCATATACGGAACCAGTTGTGTCAACGACGGGTAGGGCGCATTACCCCCGAGGGCAAGGATGTGAATATTAGAGAGCTCTCTCGAGATACGGCTGAGCGGACCTGCCACATGATCATGATGCTGCGTGGTCCACACTAGACAAGTTATCGTAGAACGACCAGGAAGGATATTTTCAATCGTACGCTGATTCCCCCACAGCGTTTCTAAATTGTTACAGCAATCAGCAGGAAGGCGACTGTGCTCCATATCGATGTAAAGAGTTTTGAGATAGGGTTGACTGGAAAGAAAATGATATATTTTCTCGCGATAGGTGTGGTCGGGGCCCAGGAGCGGGCAAAAGAGTTGTTTGAGCTGAAATGTACACCCTTGGAAGAGATCCAGCGAAAATCTGGCAAAAATCGTCAATGATTCAAGGTTTGTCATGAGTTGGAAGCTTTTGTTGGCGAGGTTTCGATATCGTCGATCGCCAAAAGGTAAAGCGTAGTGATGGGAGAAGGTTTGAACATATTTAGCAAGAGAAGGATTGTGCTGAGTGAAAGTTTTGAATAACTTGATTGATACCGCATCAACGTTGCACGTAGAACCGTGCTGGACTGAAGAAGAATGCGTGGTGATTCTGATGCTTCTATATAGCACCTTTTGAGCACCACTGGCACAGCGCCGGGAAACAAGACACAGGTTGAGCAGGGTCTGGGGATCGTCCTCTGAAAAATTGATGAAGACATTCAGGATTTCTTGGGGAATGTCCATCTCTGGTGAAGGAGGGGAGAAGCCACGGAGAATGCACACAGATCGATCGGATTGATTGAAATGAATTCCCAGGCAACATGGGCGCCTCGAAGTTGCTTACCACCTGACTTGAATGGCTATTCAATGAATCCAAAGATACTTTCAGCAGTGACACATTCGTTTTTGTGGATGTATCTAACAGAGGCCGTATTTGAGGGTGTAAACACCGCACAGGCACAGCTAAGTTGTAGTGGAGATGGTCAATAGGTGGTGATCATGTTAGAAATCAAATGAAAATGAATAAGGTTGTTGAGAAGAACGGTTAGTTCGTGGTGCCCCTTTGAATATTCATCGCATTGCGTATCTACATGATACAGTGAAAGCGGAAGCAAACTCAAAACAAGACAACAATCCAAAAGCACAGACCTCATTCAGCGATCAGTCCAGCCATATCGCATGACTTCCACCCAACATCTGCTCCGGGTCATCCTCTTTGGCCTTCCCGTCCTCTTCTTCCTTTCCCCCAAGATTGAGACCCCGGAGATCATACGTCGGTTCAGGCCACTCCGCAACCGCATGCACGCCTCTTCCGCCCCACCCATCCCATTCAAGAACCGTAACACCGCCGTGAGGAATGAGCATATCAGAAGGTGTTGCGATCTTTTCATCGTCATCTGTGAGAAGAATCCAGACGCCCTGGTCTTGTTCCTGCCACGCATCAACCATAGTGTCCAATTCATAACGCACTTGCGCCTTCGTTGTCGGTGCAGTTCGGGGGGCCCGTCGTATTCGTGCTCGAGTGTCAAAATCATCATCGTCATCATCACCGTTGGTCCCCCAGTCATTGTCGTCATCGTCATCATTATCATCCTCGGTCGTCGCTTTGAAAAAGGTAGCCTCCATAAGCGTGTTGCCTTCGGGCCCCTTCGACCGGAGAGAAGGAACCTTCCTTTTCGTCAACAAATCAATGGCATGCGCCTTTCCACCCGAAGTCCGTGTCTCGTGTCTAATCACGACCTCAGTCGGATGGTTATTCGTGCCTTTTTGTCCCGCCCCCGAGAAGTACCCATTCTCGTCTATGGCGAAAATGGCTAACCAACCACGCATATCTGGTGTACTCCCACGCGTAGTCGCGAAGAGGGCGTAAGGAGAGGGGTGCGCAGGTGTGGGCGGAGTAAGGAGGAGCGTGTCTCCGCGATATTGAAGGGAAGAAGTTTGGAGATGGTCCGGGAGGAGAGAGTGAGAAGCTACGTGTGTGAGGGAGGGAAATGTTGTATTGGTGTTGATTTCATATAGATCAACGAAGTTGGCTATAATATGAAGGGTTAATCAAGAAGACATAAGTTTCAAGTGGATGCGTACAATGTTCAGTAACGCAGTAAAGAATTTTTCCGTTTGGGTGGATCTTGACATGCCGCGGTCCATCGTGGGCACCTGGACCACGCGGAGAATGGGAAGAGGAGAGGTGAGTGAGTGAACCGGATGTGAGGTTACGAGAATAGATCTCGATGGTGTCGGTACCCAGAACAGGGACAAAGGTCAGGGAGTACGCGGGTGTGGAAGTGGATTCAATGCCATGAGAGCCATATCGCTGACAAAAGAGATTGTGTGTAAGAAGTTGAGAACGAGATTCTCCAGCTTGGTTTTACGAATGAATGTCATTCATTACTCACGAGAGCTACACGAGTCTTGTCAGCGTGGGGCAGTTCTTCCTTGGGAACGAACAGGATTTCTTGCATTTTTTCCCCGAAACCACCCAAATGTTCGTCTACGAGGTGCACCTCACCCGTCGGTCCCCCAACCGAGTATATGTGAGTAAATGGAGGCGGAATGTCGATGTAGGACGACGTGGCAGCTGAAGTACACAAACGATGTATCGTTACTAGTAGTCCTGCGGCTCGGAAAGAACGGAAGCACGTACTTATAGGTACAGTGTTTAGATGAGAGATACGCCATGGGTTGGAATTCGAGCGTTCAAGGGACCAGCTCTGCAAAGAGGGTGGTTGAGCCCAAGTGGTGGTGAATATCTTGTCCTTGTGTTGATTTGTCGCGACGTATTGGTGTGGGCCGAGATTGGAGATGGTCTGAACATGATTAATGGTTCGACGCGCTGGATCAAATGCAAGGAGGAAGAGAGATAGCGAGCGAAATGAACCAGAGACAAGGTGAAATAAGCGCGTTGAAGGCACTGATGAGTTCGAGGGCAAATCCATACCTGAGAGCTAAGACAGACGCGCAGCACTCAGGGGCATTCTGATCCATTGTAGTTGTCACACGTCACACGTCACAGCCCATACACAGGCACCCACAGGCACCCACGAGTGTTTGGGCCCCTAGACCCCTGCTACAAGCTTACTTGGACCGCAACCACTAGCGCTCGGCTTCAATGTGAGTGGATCAGAAAAAAACTGAAATATGTTCGCACTAGGTAAGCACCTTGACCAACAATGATATCCGCGCCCGCCTCATCCCTCCCAACGCCGAGAACAGATGCCCCGTATGACCACCATCCGTTAACCATCCCAGTGCCATC
Organism: Macrolepiota fuliginosa MF-IS2; assembly: GCA_015584085.1. Lineage (NCBI taxonomy): Eukaryota > Fungi > Basidiomycota > Agaricomycetes > Agaricales > Agaricaceae > Macrolepiota > Macrolepiota fuliginosa. Next base: position 53,506 of record MU151198.1, on the reverse strand, counting down.
TACAATGTCCCATACATCATCCAACCCATCAACACCAAGAACCCGCTGCGTACTGTGAAATTTCCCTTGAGACTGCAAGTAACACCTTAAATATCCAAGGCACCCGTCTCTCGTCAAGTAGAGCCGAATGCAATCATAGGGGACCCCGAGCAATACATTGGCCAAAAACATGAAGTAATAAATATACTAATAAATCCGTGCGCGGGTGCATCAAAAACCCAGTGGGAGAAAAGCTACCGCAGGCAATGTCGAAGGTGAAGAAGCTACCTACAAAGCTAGAGGGGGGAAGACGGTCAGCCACCAATACAAAACGAAGACTATCGACACAGATCACCCAAGCGATACTGTAGACAACAACAAACTAGATCAATAAATCGACTACATAGCGAACGCCCCTCTGCCTCTCGAGTCTCAACCCCTCCAACCCACACCCCGCCGCGTCGAGTCGGACCCTCAAAGCACCACACACTACACACACGCCGCCTCATCTACATCCAGAGCCCATGCCTCGGCATAGCTCCTTCAGCGGATCCCACGCCCGGGGAGGTGACCTATCACAGTGCTGCCTCCCCTCCCTCAAGCTTACTATCCACAGCTCCCATCATATCCATTGCTGGAACAGAGAGGCGTGTGTTATGAGAGGTGCCATGGCTCATGACATAACTTCAGGCGCGCCGGGTCCTCGCAGGTATTCCCAACGTCCGTGTGGGCTAATACCACTCGCCTTGTCCAGCCCTCTACTGGCGATCAGTGGGATACGCTGTACGGAGAGTGGGGGTAAGTGGCCTGTGGTTCGGCGGTGTGTGTGTAGTGTGTCGTGTTGCGAGCGTTAGTGGCGAAGTCGGTGTTGAAGGCGGTTCTTGATGTTGACGCATAATGCCTGATGATAAGGAAGAAAGTATGTAAGCGTAAGTCAGGGAGGAGGAAGGAGAGAGCACACTGATGGTGGTCGGAGAAAAAGAAGCTCTTGGAGCCAGTCACTCTCTCTGGCGTGGTTTTATGTCTCGGTTGAGTTTGGGCATATTTTGGCATCGGTCAGCCACGAAGGACTCGGCCGGCATAAAAGCCACAGTATGGTTGACATACCATTCTAAGGAAGTCAATTACCGTATACGGTATACAGCAAAGCACTACTAACTGCCCTGCACAACACGATAGTGCAAGTCTTAAGTACAAGGCTTCAGGAGCCCGTATTTGATGAACTGTACCTCTTCCAACTTGGCTCGAGCTTTGTTTCCATACCTCAGGGCACAATCACACGAACGAAGACAATAATTATCGGCAGATGTCGTTATTATCTCGCGGATAAATTCCGTGATTGCTCCTGTAAGTGACCTGTGGCCTATGACCGTTTGAGCTAGCAAGACCCATCAGACCCATTTGTATAGATAAGCCACGAGAGAACGAACACCCGCTTATCAAACTTCATAGCAAAAATAACGAAGGATAATACCTAGATATAAGTTAGCGAGTCCCGGGAACTCCTCAAACTATCTCGGTGAATTCAACAGCGGTCGGCCCTACGTTCAAGTTTCCTTCCCAAGCATTTAGGACTGTCTTCCGAATTGCTAGGCTGCTACGCTGGGTCTCCCGAAAGCACCTGCGAACCTCAGTATACTTTGCTCTCCTTACCAACATTTATCACCATCCGTACGGCAGGCGAGGCACCAACGAAATACACAAACACACGGAGGCTTAAGAGTCCAGGAGCATCCGCTAACCCGTCATGGAGTCCTGGATAGAAACCACATCGGATTTGATCGCTAATGGGGAATAAGAGTTATCTTGCGCCCCCACAATACCAATAAAGAACTTGCGTGGTCCGCAGACAAGCTCAGGGCCAAGACAACAAAAGATCTCTCCGAAGGTGAGTGTGCAGCCTTCGATGTCATTGGGGATTTCCCTTAAACTCCGCACCGAGATTGGATTGGGAGCAGTGGAAAGTCTTGAAGAATAACAGTACAGCTCCCAGACAAAGATTCCACTGTGTGATGGTGTGCTGGAACGAAAACTCGGGCGACACTCCCGGCGCATCGGGCTTAGGGAGCCTCCAGACTGGTTGTAAGAATAGCCTGGACTGGTGTAAACCGTTTGGGATATTACATTCAAAGCCATGGAGGCGAAAGGCGCAACGGTCTTTCAGCAGATCCGAAGTAGACTTGAGTCCTAATGTTCCAATAGCCATGGAGCACGGCTGCTCTCTACATAAATAGACGATAATGGAAGCAATTTCTCGAGGTGGTTGTGTGGGACCGGATTCGAATTACGGAGGTAGGGGCAGTATAAGGATTAGAGACAAAGATTGGACTGGCAAATCCACGTTGATAGCGGCTACATGGTAAGGATCTGCCATGATGATGATTCAGGCTCAAGATTGATCACGTTATGGAATTTCACACGGTGAGTCCCATGTTCCATCCTGGTCGAGGTGTGATCGCGTTTCTATCATATTTGACCCCTCCGGACGTACGCAAGTGAGCCTGGTCTCACTGAAAATGGGTTTGATGCTTCGTCCAGCATTCTCTGTCACTGGAAAGTGAGACAGAGGTTTGCACTGGGTTTCTTGCATGTCCAATCTATTTTTATGGGTGAAACCCACTAACAACAGCGCAGCGGTGCCGGTGATGCCCCAACGTCAACTCCGCTTGCGCGGCCGAAAATAGTCAACAATCCTGGGGTCTGAGATAGGGGTTTTCATCGAATACCACCACTTTATTGACTGCAAGGAGGCTGGCTCTTGAACTTCGATTCTGGGCCGTCGCATCGTGACTATTGCTTACCATTATCTAGACATCCCCACCAGCCCTTATTACTGGATATACTATATTTTCGAGGGCAACGAAGAATCAACACTTAGGGCTTCGCTTGTGGTTCGCTTACTATCGCCATTTCGACCACTAATCCGACTAGTGATACAGATATACAGCACTGACGAGTTGGGCATGCCCACCTGATACAAGGTTGAGTATTTGTGCAACATCTCAGCGTGCTTCGTTCCAGACATATACAACTCAACTTCTATCCCTATCTCCTCTTGAAAGTCTGGCGCAACACTCACAAACAAGCCATAGGTATAAATAACGTAGTGCTATTAGAACGACACTACCGTATCATCTCCTTCCCCTCCCACGTTCATAGACAATCCATAGTCCTCAATACGAGCCCCACCACGACTTCCAGCAGACAACCCAGTGCGAACCAGGTTCCCCGTCCCTCACACTCCCCACCAGGTGAGCCCTCTGGCATTCATTTCGTTCTCATTCTGGTCGTTGAATGCATTTCTTCATGTCGATTGCATCTAACCAGGATATACGGATCAGATTCTCGCTTCTTCGTGCCCTACACCCCCCGAACTCTCATCGGACATTTATATTCAATCCCTTTCACGAGCAATAAACTACAACATCTCGATTCGCTTAAGGAGCATACTTCTGAGCTTCTATTCTCAGTGACGAAGCGAATTGGCGGCGCGCGCTCGATTGAATTGGCGGTAAATTGATAATAGTGTTTCTGGAGCATTGTATAGACCTGATGAATAATGTTAGAACAGCCTGTGGCAATACTTAAGCCTCGGACCTGAACCGAGCGTTGAACACGCGAACCCCGCCCAGCGGCCACCCAGCTCAAAGTTCAAACTAGTAGCTAGGTGAGCGATGTGTCATCTTTCGAACGCTTCACGCCCTGAATTCTGTGAGGGAAACCAGTTCACGTGAATAACACCGACTTGGAACGCGCACTCATTCAGTTACCCTACTCGCCTACCGCCCCCCTTGCCCCCATCCAGTCCCCGACTCTCCAACCTTTCCTTAAAACCTCCCTAATCATGCCTTTCGATCCCAACGCTGAAATACTCCCCCAAGAATTGTTTAACCTGATTATTGAATTTACACAGGACGACCGGCGTTCTCTCTGTGACCTATGTCTCGTATCGAAAGCGTTTCTCACTGATTCCCAGCGCTGTCTGTACAAAAGGGTGGGGTTGGGAGGGGTCAGAGTGACGCGGGGCAAAAGTGATGGGTGGAGGATCTCCAATGCCAACAACGATACCATTTTCTTCAGGACGCTAGCCTGCATACCCCGCCTTGCACACTACGTACAGGGCTTCTCCTTCCGGCCAGACACTCGCTACAGGGGAAACCAGTTCTGGAGTCTTTTCCACCAAGCCCTTCACCAGATGGTCAACCTCAGATCTTTCCAGTTGACGTTAATGAGCACAGACCCCAACCTTTTCCGTATCCTCGAGGAACTATCCGACAATCCTTTCCAGCTCGAAACATTCAGATGGAGGGACTACCGCTGGGCCATGACTGCCAACGAATCTATGGCTCTCCTCTCATTCCTTGCCTCTCAACCAAGCCTCCGAGTACTTGACGTCGTATCAAGTTCATCGCTTGCTTTGCCTCAAATATATTGCCCGAACCTATCTACGTTCATTGGCGATTTCGAGATGGCACTCAGCGTCCTACCCGAACGTGCCATCACAAATTTCGTCTGGATCGGAGGAGAACATGAACCAACTTCTCATCTCAGCACGTACTGGCAAGCAGAGCTCTCGAGATTACGCGTTCTCATCTTCCACGACTATTTTCCCGTAACCGTTAATCTTGAAGATCTCGTATCCTGTTTGCAGTCCCTGGAAGCCCTTCAAATATCCTATGAACACGACTCCCCAAATGAGTCGACACTCAAAGTGAGCCAGTCCAGCGATTCATCGATCACTAGTGACTGACTCCTTGCATTTTAGGAAGTGACAGAACTCCTCCGCCATCTACCTGCACTGAAGAATTTGCGGATGTTGGTGTGTACGGGATTCATGCCTTTGGGGCCACAGGAGGCGTCCTCGCAAACCAGTTCGAATTTTGAAGGAGCCACTTCTGATTTATTCGACTCCAGTCCCAGTCTGAGATGCATCTACTACAATGAGAAAAACTCATCAGGTAGTCAAGGGCGGTATCTGCGGTGGGCCAGGGGAACAGCACAGCCTGTCGAAGTGGGGGCGGACGTATTGGCAGACTCTTATCGCAGCTTGGGTTTCGATAGCAGTTTGTTGGACTCTGGTTTATAGGATGGGAAATGGTCACTCCATGTCACACCATCATTCCACACGCAGAATATGTGGCCCACCGACTTTGAGAAAGTGGTTCTGGTTGGCGCCATTATCATTTCGTGGCTTTGGCAGAATGCTGGGCCTTGATGATTATTCTTTCATTTGCCGATCCCTTCCTGTGTAATTTTAAGTAAAGCTCCTGTAAAGCATCTCTGTACTCAGTGATTATCCGAGTCATTGACTGAACTGTAATGAATCATGTTCCGCACTTGTTCCCCCGCAAAGCTGTGCTCTTGTTTGGCTAGGAGTTCCGGGTGAAACATATACCTGTCAACCCGTCTTTGCATGCGAAATGCCCCTGCCATCACACCTTGACTCGTCACCACCATGATAGCCGTATAACATTCCCCTCCAATCTTGCCCGCACGTTCGTGGATTGTTAAATCATGATCCCCCGAATATCTGCTTTAATTGATTGTAACACCTATCACTCACCGAAACCTACCACTTGTGGCTTTGCCAATCATATCTATCGAGCCCAAGATATAAATCACATTTGGCCAGCACAGGCCACACCTTGAATTCAGAAAGAAACCCAAGAACCGCACATAACCTATGTTCGGCGAATACGAGTCCGAAAGCCCACGCGTTCCGTCCCCTTGGGATTCTCTGATTCCCAGCCCTAGTTCCCTATCCCCCTTCAAGCCCGGTAGTCAGTCAAACGGCAGTCTTACAGCATCCCCCATTCCAACATCCATATCTCCTCGATATCTCTCCCCCTCACCTCTACTCCTTCCCCGACTGGTACCTGAGAATGACTCAGGTAACGTCGAATACAAACTCCAGCTCCTCAACCCCTCTCCCGCTCGTTTCGCTCGCCTTGTCACCCAGCTCAAGTGGAGACTGCTTGAAGGTGGCGGTCAAGCTTATTATGAGCTTGGTGTGGCTGATTCCGGAGACCTGGTCGGCTTGCGGAGAGAAGAGCTTGAGTCCAGTCTTGACACTCTTGAAATGATGGCAGGAGAAATTGGCGCCAGCGTTATTGTTGTCAAGGAAATTGAAGTTCCAGAGGAGCTTGCGGCACGGTACGGAGAAGATGTACGGACCGGTGGGCAATTCAATGCCTGGGGAGATGCAAGGGGGAAGAAGTCTAGGAGAAAGGGAAAAGGACCCATGTCTTGCTTCGACGACGATGATTCTGCAGCCACGTCATCACTATCTTCCACTACCAATACAGAGACCGAGGAAGATTCCGTCGCCACGGATGACGGCGACTACGCGGACATGCAGATGACAGTCGTCTTGCAGAGACACACAGCTTCACATGACCCTATGTCGGATCTCGCAGACTCCATCGCGGTGTTTGCCATGGATTCAGAACTTGAATCCGACGCAGCAGAGGCAGCTGATGTCTCAGAGATTGACATGCCCCCTCCACAATATACAGTTGACCTCGAGATATCCTCGGTGTACAAACCCCGTCCGATGCGCAAGAGGTTCCACCACGTTCATCCCGGTCATCAGCACCATCAAAACGGTTCTGGACGTTCGGGCGGAAAGAGGGGGAAGAAGGGGGAGAAGAAGCAACACCCATACCACAGCAAACTTACGCAAGGTCCTACCCCTATGGACAATGGTGGCACACCGCCTATCAATAAGACTTTGACGCGAAGACAAGCAAAAGACAGAAGGCGCGAGGAACGGAAACAATCTTTACTTGTCCTTGCTGCACGCGGAGTTATTGAAGCAGCAGGCTCGGCCTCTGCTCCTGCGAACGACGTGCAGCACATTTCCCACAATACATCTACCGAGCCGGCTGCAGATGTCCAGGCCGAAGCTCATACTCTCGTCGAGGAACTCGAAGCACTCCATGTTGACGTCGGACCAAGCGTCCCCTTGCCGGAGGGTTCACATTCTGTTGCCCCCACTCCATTCACTCGTACGACAGTGGACGACACCAACATTACTGTGGCGGGCAGCATGGGTACCACCGTGATGACCGCAGAGGATGTGATCAATCATCCCGCTACTGGCCAAGACACTGGTGGTTATGAGACCATCCATGGGGACGAGGATGATGATGAGATTTTTGTTGCCCCAGCGATGCCGATTTCAACACCCAAGTTCCCGGAGACCGAGGATGGAAAAATGGATATGAGGCTGATTGTAGAGGTTCTTGTTGTGAGGAAAATGTCCTTGGAAGAAGGCTTCTTAGACTTTGAAGGTTTTTCTTTTGTTTGAAATCATGGCTGATATGGGCGTCTTTGAGGCCGGTTCTGTATCATACTCATAACATGCTTAGTCCATGTATCCTTTTTTTGCTTTTATGTGCAGCACTTGAATACTCAGCACCTGATAAACCCATCCACCTGGTTAAAATTCCGATCCCGTAACCCCGCAACAACTTATCTTAAGTATTCACCTAGAATACGTTGTGAGTGTATAAACGAGCGGCGATAGTCCTATGGATTTGTAAAATAAGTCTTGTTTCTTGGGCGACGGTAGGCTACCGTCATATGATAGAATTGAAAATGACCACGCATAGGGTCGGGGGTAGTCAATTCCAGATGGCCGAAGGTGAACACAGCAGGTCCCCTCACATACGCCCAGCCTTTGGCCTCACCGTGCGGTCATTCTCGATATTTGAAAGGTGCTGAGAAATAATGAACAAGATGGGCGAGCGAGCCATAAAAATGGAGGTAAATTATAATGAAGACCGGGAGACGTCTCGCTGATTGTGATGCCCGTGATGGTCACTCTTTGTCACAAGAAATCGCACCGTCTGGCTCATTCCGTCGCCAGGTGCTGCACATAACTTGTAAGGTAAGACCGGAAGGATTAATCAATAAACTACACAGGACGGCCGGGTACACAGCATACTCACCTCAGTAATCGGGGACGAAACTAAGGGTTACAAGTGAGGCGACAGGCAATGTATCTACGCTTAGGTAAGAAATGCGAAAAGGGGAATGGTAGGAATTATGATAAACGCATATTGGACGGATAAGAAAGAACTAGTATCCGTAAACCTCATTTTCATAACAGAATAGATCGTAGGTGATGTGGACCGAGACTAGAGGTGGGGGGTGAAGTGAGAAATACCATCATGTGTACTGTATCCTAGGGTGGTGTTTTCTAGATGTATGTTGATCAAGATGGCAATGCCCACCAATTATAAGGGATGATGCCTGCTGAATGCACAGAACAACAATATATCAAAGAAAGGATGGTGAACTTGATGGGAAACAGAAAAAAGCATCGGATTTCGCGAGTGCATTAAGAGGGAATCGAACCCCCGGCGGGTCGAGATAGAATGGCAACGACCCAGGTTACCACTACCCCATTAATGCGATATTTGTACGCCACTCCTTCTGTAACACATTGCTTAAATTAAAGTACACGTCCAACAAATACAAATCTCTACAATACTTTAAATTAGACGAAAATACACAGCGAAGATAAGACTACAAGGTCACAAATCTGAATCCGGGTCAAGAAGCGAGTATGCTTTCAGGCATCCATCAGCATAGCCTGATCAATGAGCCTCCTAGTATGTTCATCGCGCGGTGTGATCGAGTAATTGAATGGGAGCGGATGGCTAATTTCTGGAATCAGAAAACAACCTTGATGCTTTCGAAGGTAGGAGGCATACCATATCATGCCCGAAGAAAACTTCGCTTCGACGCTCACAGGTCTTCCATTCTCATCTTTTCCTGGAGTGATATCGAAGACTGATAGGATACATGCAACGGAAACCCAAAGTTGGGCTTCTGCCATGAAACGTCCAGGACAAATTCTGCGACCATAACCGAAAGCGGTGGATAGAGGGTCGTTAGGGGAGAACTGTTGGCCGTCCGGCTTGTTGGTGAAGCGCTCCGGGTTGAAACGTAGAGGATCAGGGAAGGTCTCGGGGTCGTGTAAAATTGTCCTAAAATATAAGGTTTTGTAAGAGATCCGAAAATCAGTTACAATGATGAAGCCGAGGACGCACCAGGAATTGCCCATGATCAAAGTACCAGCAGGAATGAAGTAACCCCGATAGATGTCGTTTTCCGTCGACATATGAGGTAAGCCTGTGATATATAACAATGATGAGTTTCATTTTGCAGTGATGGCCCGGCGGCAACGAACTCACCTAAAGGCGCTACAGGATTCCATCTTGGCAAGGGGTTACCAAACGGGTATGCAATACATATTCAGAGATGTGGCGTACCTGAGGACCTCCTTGGTGATGGCAGTTATATATGGGAGAGAGTCGCGATCTGTGAAGTCGGGTAACCGCCCACGACCAACAACACGATCGAGTTCCTCGCGAGCCTTTTGTTGGACTTCGGGGTGCAATATCATTGCTAGGAAAAAGGACGAAAGAGACGATACGCTCTATGAACCGCTATGAGCTTTATTTTTGTAGCAAGGAAAATATAACATACACTCTCCGCGCCAGCTGCGTGGAACAAAAATGAGTCATTCAAGGGATGGCCGCATTAATCGGGACCGCTCACCGGCATACGCAAGGCCCGCGCAGTTCCTGATCTGTTCCATTTCCTCATCTCTGTGTTCCTTGTGCTCGATGTCCGTGACAAGATTAGTTACGAAGCAGGGACTAGCCGTTCCAACTTTCTGCGATTTTCGAGGACAAAAGCCTGAGTGAGATCTATAAATAAGAATTACGTGAGAACATGCATACCAGCGCCTTCAGCACGGTTTCGAAAGGTGCGTCACGCATTTCCATTACAGCCTTCTTCCACCGGCGAGCCTTAACTTGAAATCCTGCCCCCGGTAACCAAGATCTATTTCGGGGGTCCTCAGTAAAGCAGCGCATGAATCCAAACCCAGACTTACGGTACATATTTCACTGTTGTCGAAAGGCGTTCAGTATCGGGGCTTTAATTAGTCCATGAATGACGTTATGCTCACAGCTAGGGATGAGGTCCACGAGGAACGCTCCCGGGTTGGCCGCTCTCGCCATTCCATCCAGTGCAGTCTCAGCAACGGAGATGTACCTGTCATCATGTGGCGAAACTTCGATACCATAGACGACACTCATAATCACACTAGCGGCGTTACTTCGTCCGGGCATCAGCACTGGAAACAGGAAAAAAAGCTATGTAACTTTGAGCTTACTGTCGAAGGTTGTTGATGAGGTCTCCAGGGTTCTCATGGAGGAGGCGAAGCAGTCCGTGTGCTGCCTTGAGCTGGACAGGCCAATAAATTGGCGCCACCGATTGTTGAAACTGGCGGTGGAACATCTTGCGATGGTTCTTCCAGCGTTCACCTGTCACTTCCGTGAGCCCTGAGGACCTTGATTTCTATTTCGCTGCGCTTACCGTACCGCATATGGCCAAAGCTCCAGTCCCATCCCATTCTATCGAAGTCAAATGAACACAGCATTCATAAACGCAAAAAGTGGGAAAGCTTACAAGTGGTTGATCATTGGCGACTCATGACGATCCGAATAGTTCACAGAACGCTTCTCGAAAATCTCGTTGGCGGTTTGGAAATTGTTGACAATGAGGACGTTTATCCCAAGGGCGCTGAGGAACACGAGATCACCTGCAACACAGGGTCAGTTAGCCTCGCGCTGCACCCCCTGGACACCAAACTCAGACTGACCATGCTCATGTGCCATCCCTAGATACGCCGCACTCTCATTCTCGCGCGCAAAGTCAAACAAATTCCCAACCAGAGGCAGAGGTTTCGGTCCGGGTGGGTATGGCAGGCCCCTAGGATTATCGCGACGACGAACATACAGTTTCAAAAGCAGGTGGGAGAGCAACAACAGTAAGATGAAATACATCCCCAGGGATGTCCGAGTTTGATTGGCAGCGAAGCTGCGAAGGGTATTGGAGACTGACTCGAATAACATTGACATGGTGACCAGAAGTGCGACCCGAGAGCTGAGAGGTTGGGAAGACCTAAGAGTCGAGAGTTTCTATCGGTGCAGTGTGGTTCGCGCCCTCCCTCCAGCCATCCATGGTCCTTTAATAGTTGCCGTCGAGTCGCAGGCCCTGATCCGCTGGATCTGAGCAGATCTCATCTCGCCAAGGTTGAACTTGCCCCGAACAGCGGACTGTGTGTGTGCTGTGAACTGGGGAGAGATGGACACCACCGGGTCACCATGTGTTGCCAGATGTCGAGATAATTGTTTTCTTTCCATACATCGGCAAGATGAGGTTTGGCTAAAGACTTACCTATTCGGTTCCAGGGACGGATCTCTTTCCTATGTACGGAAAGTTAAATGAAAACTCCCAAGGGTTCAAGTGGCGCGCCAACTAAACGCCAGTCAGCGTCAGCTCCAAGAAGTTCCCATGCATGTCTGAAAGACAAAAAGAAAGGTGGATATCCCCATTGATGGGGCACCGAACGACTTCACAAAGTTGGTCAAGTCGTAGAATTTTCGACAGAGTACATGGGGCTGTCGGCTATATCGGGGTAAGCAGCTATGACACGGAAAACGGGAGAGAGGGCTAATGGCATGGCTTGCGGGACTTTTTTGGGAATGGACAGTTGTCATTCTGCTCGTGGTAGTTATGAAACGATGATCATCGTCTCGACGTTGCGTCAACACCGGCAGGTTCCACTGTTTGATCTCGAACATGGCAGGCCTTGATGTGCCATCTCGCCACTGATGCCGTATGCTTTTCATAACCACTGGAATGAGAGAAAGTGCCTAAACATAGTGGAGACGTGAATAAATAGGACTGTCAACGACATGCACCTCGGAAATGCGGAGGAGCTGGTTCCCACCATAATCCATGACGCTCCAATCTGGCCTCCGCTGTCGAAGTCGAAGCCCGGTCAAGTCGCACATTTCAGCATTGCTGTATCATGGACGCTGTGCCCCATCACCTCCGAGCATTAGTAAGGGGTCACCAGAAGCGAAGAAGGTTAGCGCTAGTCGGACAGTAATTGTTGCGTCTATCGTTGGACAAAACAGATCAAGAATCGAAGCAGGGCCACCGACTTGTACTAGGCTGGATTGGGCAGCCCCAGTTGTTTCGGAGACTATAGCGTCGAGTATCACTCAGAACCCCTCAGAGCTCCAAGATGTCCATCAACCGTCCATCAGACTTGAAGATCTCACGGCATTAAAGGTATCCGACGAGCAAAGTTATGCTTCTTCTCTATTATTTGGAGCATTCACGATGCCATAAGGGCTTGTGGCCTCAACGAGTTTATGCGACATTCACGAGGTCAAAAACGATAGAAAAGCGCGAAGTAGCAATACACGGACCAGAAACCCTTACTCTAGGCCATCCACCCCTCACAGGATCCCTGTCCAGGTCTCTATCAAGTCAACGGTACAGACACCCGAAATGGGGATATATTGCTTTGTGATCATCTTGATGACTTCCTGTGCAACGAGACCACCAAGAAGCGCAGCTGTGTTGGGAAGGTCGGCTGTTGGTGACCGCGCACTAGTGGAAGATGAATAGAAAGCATGGGTAACACGCGATGTGTCAAACTAGGTGAAGGACATACATTTCTCCGGCCGTGTCCTCGAATTCCTCAGGCAGTTCAGTCTCGGGCGGTAGTAACGATTGTGCTTCTTGAGTGAGCGCCTCAATTGTCAGCACAAGAATCTCGCCTTGAAGGGGTATAGGAGTCTTCGAGGCCAAAGAAGAAGCGGCTGAGAGTGCGAGGTGGATAGCGAGTTGTTTAGGTGAGGCGGTCACAGCGTTGGCTGCACAGGCGTGTAAGTAGACTCATGAATTTACATAAGTGGCGATGCACTTGCCGAGCGCGGTGGCGTCCTTGTCAATGGAGTTCCAGGATGACCCACGAATAACCTTTAGTGCGTGTGCGTTCTTGACAAACGAGTCAATAATATCATCGCCAATCTGGACTTCGGGAGAGATATAACTCTTGAAGGTGCCCTTCTCGAGCTCCGCTTGATCCTTATACAATTTCTGGAGTCCGATGTATGCATCCGTGCTAGCTTTCATATCGGGGAGTGTACTAGTGAGGGGTAACGTGTAGGGTGGATGCGCGGTGAACGCCTTGAGGGCGGCGAGGAGATGGAAAAATGGTGGGGCTGAGAATACGTGAGCATATGCACGAGTTAAGGATGAAAAGTGCATACATGAAGCATTGAGGTTTTGTAGCTTAGGGTCGCTGAAGAGTTCGGCCACCTCGCTTGGCACCTTTGTCTCTGTCCACGAACGATAGGCTTGTGCCTCCGCTTCTTCAAAATTTTCTTCGTCAAGCTTTCGCTTCATGCTGCTGACGAGCTCTTTGAACGCTTTTTTCTCCGGATAGGATTGGGGTACAAGACCATTGTGCTGCAAACGTTGCGCGATGTCAATGACACAGCTCTCAGCGAATACAGAGAGACATACCTCTTTCTTCCATCTTTCCATCGCACTTACGAGCAGGATTACGTACGGTACGTGGCCATGGTCCGTCGGGTCAAGGGCATCCAGATCGAGTGACTGGGTGTACTGAAGGAGAGCAGGGAAGGGCTTATCGATGCGAAGGGAGGGTGCTGTCTCCGAGTGTGACTCGATGACTGTATAGCTGATCTCAGCCCATGTGTTTAAGACAGGATCCGACAACTTACTAGTGTGCTCGTGCTGCTGGATGAAGAATTCCGCAAGGAAACCTGCAGAACGGACAACGACTAATGACGGAGCATCTTCATCCTCCCAAAGCAATTGAGATAACCTTTCCAGCTGCGATCGGGGTAGATTGTGCGCGATAACGAGGGTGTATTTGAAGAGTTCGCCTTTCCCCGCGGTGAGTAATTGTTCGACGGATTTCACGTCCGCGTGCCCCTGCACACCCTCGTTGAGTTCTCCGAGCAGCCTAACTGCCTCCTGTGCCCGAGGCTTGCCGATGCTGTCGGGTCCTTCGAGGAAGAAGTTGTTGCCCGCGTCTGCTGGGGTCACGATCGCGTCATCGAGGACGGTGAATGTGCCCACGCCGGGCAACACGAGGTTCTTGAGGATACTCGTGCTCGTCGCGGTAGATGACAATACGAGAAGATGTGCTGATTCAAGCGCTGCCTGTCCAGTCGCTGCCCACAGGCGCAACTGGCGATCGTAACGACGGGTCCTGCTGTCTGGGGGTGCTCTGCAAGAGGATTCACTCAGAGTCTTCACCATAGCGAGCCAGTACTGACTCTGAAGTCATTGCAGTTGTCGCTGTCTCTATATCCTGGGTTTCTTGAGACATACCGTGATAGAACGCGAGGGAGAGCAGAGACAAGTGTTGAGATCACAAATCGATTGCAGGTATAATTAGCGCCCAATATATATTCAGTTCCCATTTCAGGCATTACCGCCATCACCGAACTAGGTACTGGCTGTCGGGTCTGCCGCCACCGCTTCAGCGAGCAGAAAGTATACGACGGCATCAGCCCACTCGATAAACGGGCGTTGAAAAAGTTCGTGTTGATTCATGGAAAATTACCGGCTTTCATAATTTTTTTGGAGCCAATTCCAAGCTCGGGATTTGCTCCAAGAAAGAAGGCAGACCGCACACCTTACTCCGTACCATCACCCGCTGATGACGTAGTGAGAGGAGCCGTTGCACCAAAATCATCCGCATATTTCGGTGGCTTTGTGAAGGAGTGTACGCCCAAATATTGAGCCGGTGACAAGGGCGCCACCAGCACATTTTGCCATACCTCATCGCAGTTCTTCTCCTGGTTTCAGCCATGGGTCCATATGGTGAAGGGTTGGTGGGCATATTTTCAACAACCGCGTCCCCTTCATGTCGTCATTGCTACTTCATAACCGTTGCATTTTACGTGGTCAACAAACGAACCCTAGGCGCATGAAGAACAGTTGGAAGACCACACTCATCACACATGGGCGAAAATGGCTTTAGGTCCGTTTGAAGAATGCTCCAGTGAGGAGTAAATGTGGGGTAATTCTTAATTAATGCACAAAGCTCTATCATTGATCCCACAAAGCGTAAATGTGATACAATACTAATTCACCATTGGTCCGAGGCCATATAGGGTCGAATTCTCAACTTCGACATGAGTTTGCCCCGTGGACATGCGGTGACCATGTGAGCCGCTATTCAATGGAGCCTAGGTCCACCATCCACGCCATTATGATTGTGCCCGGAGGATAGGAGTGACTGCGATGGAATGACGTAGTGCACTATTACTTCAACCTTGCCGACCAAGCCTAATTCTCTGGATGCCTGGCGTCTATCTTCGGGTTTGTTAAGGGCCATGCGAGGATATATACCTACACTATCTCCACCTAAACACAAGGTAGCAAGCCCTTGAATTGTTTCCAGTGAGTAGTTTGTACGCCTAATTGACAAGAGCTTTCCCACGAACAGATGGGCATAATCCTGGAAAAATATGACACAGCTCTGGACAACCAAACACCCTGGTTGACGATGACCATGCCCAGAGCCGAGTTCCGTATCATGCCATAACTCCGCGAACGCACCCGGTCGATTTTCACTCCGCATCGAAAACCGTTTCCAACGTGCTTCATTTCCACGTCGTTACTTTGGGCAAGTAAATGCCTACTGTGCGTGCATGAGGCCCAGAGCTTCAGTGAATGTATACCCACGGAAGGCATCGGACCTGGAAGTTTTTCCTTATCGATGTGTTTTCTGTTGTGATTATCGATAGCTTGCATTTGCCTTGCAACACCAGCCTGCAGGGCGCCATTGTGAGACTGGCTCCCCTATGCCCGCAAATGTGAAGAACCAGGGATACTTTCGCTCCAAATGGGTAATACTAAGACGCGCTTTTCCGGGAATCATCTACCTAATTTTGCTCGTGCTTCCCTCGTGCTCCGTTGTACAAAAAGGTCAGGAATATCGTTTCGAACCGCACAATTCTCCCCTATTATCGCCTTTGGTCCTGTGTTCCCAGGCAGCAGTAAGTCTACACCTCCGCATTCCGTTCCGACGTCCATTGACGCCTTTCCCCGCAAGCTTTCACCCAGAACCGCTCCATCGTACTTGGATTCTGTATAATGGCTACTACCACGGTTCTCGATGTTGCTGGGGATGCCGGTTCCGCCCAGACACCCCAGACACCTTCTTCGTTTATCTATCTCGCCCTCTACAATTACTTGGCCGATGATGCCAGTATAGAAGACTCCACCACAGACGACGACGAGTGGCCCCCACACAGACTCAGCTGGAGACTTATCCCTTCCGAATCACCGGACGTTCCGACAGATGGACACGAGATCTTCGGTATCCACCACGACGAAAACTCGATTGTTGCTTCGGACAACGAGTATGTCGATGATCCCATGGAAGACATTCGTGCCTTCATCCGACTCCCTGCCCAACCCTCGAAATCCTACGACGACCTCGTTAACCAAATCCATACCCTCAGCGATACCTTCCTCAGCGACGCTATGGACGATGGTTGGCAGGAGTGGGAGTGGGTGTACAACGTGTTCGAG
Organism: Macrolepiota fuliginosa MF-IS2; assembly: GCA_015584085.1. Classification (NCBI taxonomy): domain Eukaryota; kingdom Fungi; phylum Basidiomycota; class Agaricomycetes; order Agaricales; family Agaricaceae; genus Macrolepiota; species Macrolepiota fuliginosa. The sequence goes on along the minus strand of MU151198.1, from coordinate 37,069 downwards.
ACGCTCGAGATTCTAGACTATCTCGACGATCGCGTTACCAACACTTGGCAGTATAGCAACAAGCCGAAGATGGAGATTTTTAAGGAGAAAATCCTCAACCTGGCCAAGCAGGTCCACGATAGGGAAGGTCCGCCGGAGACGCGCGTCATCGACTTTCCTCTAGCCTCCTAACCTGACTCCCCCCTTCCTATCATCCATCACCTTGTTCCGCCTTCGGAACATATTCAGGGGCCCTGGTCGGCTCCATTCCCGACCATCACCATTGTCATCGCTACATTATTCCTATCATTTTTTTTTTTACTCAACTCCACGATAGCTAGTCTATCACATACCTCTTCGTCTTCTATACAGTAAACCACAAACGAAATTGTAACTTGTAGTTGTACTAACTTGTGCCGTGCTGCACAAATAAGCAGCGCTTATCACCGCCCTTTTACTACCATCATCTGATCTAATTAAACTCCGGGTTTTGACCTCAACTACCACCACCGTTGTCGGAGCATCACGATGTCGGCCGACGTCCGCCAATACGGCGAACTGGGCACTCAGCTCCTACTCGAATCACGACGCTCTACCCAGACTGATACGCTTCTCAAGTACAACGACTCACTCGTGCGCTCTATCATCCGCGAGCAGCGCGATCTCGAGAAATCTCTCTTGTCCCAAATATCCAAAACACCGGAAAACGAACCACCTCCGCCGGCAGTCATCATCATCCAAACCGCCATTCTCCGAAACAAACGTTGCCTCCTCGCGTACCACTCCCATCGTCTTGATCGTTTGCGAGATACATACTGGGCCGTAGGCGGTGCCTTGCCGCATATCTTAAGCGATCCTGATACGAGGAGTAAATTGAGTCCGCATGAAGTGGATTATCTGAGAAGCTATCACTCGTCGGCTATGGATTTTCGGGGGGAATTTTCGAACGAGTTGGATATTATGGCGAGCATCACTGTACCTCCGAAGGAGCTGCACGTGTCGGTGAAAGTTGTGAAGGATTGCGGGGTTATTCAGACGGAACTCGGGACGATTGATTTCAAGAAGGGACAGAGGTTCATGGTGCGCAGAGCGGATATCGAACATTTGATAGTGCAAGGGTATTTGGAGGAGGTCTCAGGACCATAATAGAAGACGGCGCAGGGCTTGGCGTAGGAAGTTTGGACAGGTTTCGGGGAGTGGCGCTGGCACGCATACTCACGGTTACAGAGCCTATGTATATTTCCTGGGGTTCTGGAGAGGCTGTGTGTGCCGAACATCGCAAAATGTGCCGACAATGGTTCCTGGAGCAGCCGCTGTGGACTGGCGTCCAATGAAATTGCATAGATAGCGCCCATGTCATCAACAAGTATGTAACCTCGTACGACTGTTGTGATTCCTGCTTTTGTCCAGCTACTTGGTCCGGCTTGATGATGGCAGAACCTTGTACACATAATACTATCTGGCTATCACTTCAGATGATGGAATCATAAAGCCGGACCGTAGAAGGCCGTAGATTGCGAAAACATATCTCAATCTGAAATCCTCTATCACTAGAATCCGGATGGCTAGTGCAGGATGAAAGCCGGACACGAGGCCGCTTGCCTCATGCCATCATTTATGGGATCGGCGGTTTCCAGCGCACAGACGTGGTTCTCTGATTTCATTACTTATGGTATCGAATTGTGTTTGATCAATTAGCAGGTATTGATGCCAAAGTTATTCAGTCGTTGACCCGGTATTTCCAAGGCCTACTGAAACTGGTTCTTGGGAAGGGTTCACGCAACCTATTCGAAACCGCAAGATCAGGGTTGGGCCTGCTGTGGGAGTGGTCCTGTTTTATATCCTCGCAAAGTGTCAACGCTAGCATGAGCTTCAGGTCTATGAAACTTGTAGCCTGGTTCGGGGATTGGCGCCACTGTCAGCCGCGTCAAATCTTACATGACTTTAATGTGATATATAAACGTTCGTCGCACGGAAAATTAAGAGGGGAGGGATTTAGATCGGGTGAAAATATACTGGTTTCACAGGGCTTCACAGGGTAATTCGAATGTTCGAAACTGTTTGTGTCAATGCTTTGCCAGTGCGTAGGATAGGGCTGCTCTTAAACCGTCCTGGAAGCCATCAACAGTGCCTGCGTACACCCTGGACATGACATCTCCAAAAGCCGAGGTGGGGCAGTGCTTCTTGTCAATGTCTCTGACTCATTTGACTAAAGAGTAGGTTGGATGGCGCAATTCCCCAATGCCCAATGTTCAAGCTTTTGAATTTCCAGGCAATAATCAGGTCTTAACCATGCTGCTGGGTGCTTTGAGCAAGCTTTGAGTATTTTACAGTATTCCACCTTTAGGCAATTTTGGTATAGGGCCAGGTGTGAACTGGAACATCAGAAGAGATAAAGTCGCACCACTGTCTATAGATAGATTGAAGGCGATAACGAGAGATATGTATACATACTAGATATTTAATTGAGGATGACCCGGGTTGGGCCTAGATTGATCCGTGTTCGCTAACTCATGGCCTTGACAGCTGAGTATCAGTGTATTGGTAGGTCTGAAACGAAAGAGACAGAATGAAGACAGAGAGCGGCATACTTAACCCTCTTATGACAGGATCCATGAAGATCGGATCCTCGCTGTTTGTAGGCTTTCAGAATTCTCACATGAGTGAGCTTCCCTCGGCGTGGTTTTGTTACCTGGTAGATCACTGACATCTGATTTCCGGAGATACTGTTCAGGTCTTGTGCAGGCACAGAAACACCGCCCAAAGGAAGGGGAACGGACTCTTCTGGGGTGCATTCTCCCACTGAATGAGGTATAAATATCCACAGGTTCGGCTGATTAGGCTGTGGCGCTACTTGCGAATCACCTGTCTGATGACCGAGTGAAGAGAACAGCGAGGGAGCTTCTAGATTATACAGTTAGTTCGCAAAGGCTAGGAGGATTACAGCGATACTGTAGGTGGTAGCGTGCCAAGTATGAGCTTGTGAACAAAGGCGCGATCTGGCGATCGAGCGGAGATCTGGAAGGTTCAAGGAAGTGACAATGATGGAAATATATCAACACGTGACTGTGCGTGTAACGAGCCAGCTCTGTGTGCCTGGAAGCTTACAACTTATTCTTCGGTGCAAATGCGCCAGGTCTCGGTCCTATCTTTTCCCTACTCTCTATCTACACCTTCCGTCCACTACCCTCCTCGCCGTTTTTCATAACGATAAGCGCATATACGCGTGTCCTTCAGCCTATACCCCCTATCATCAACTGTCCAGGCCATTCTAGGGCTACCGGGTAGTGATAGCAGCATTCCAGGTCATCTTTGTCCGGAGATTGTGACTCAACATCGCACTTCAGTGCCATCTACACTGGCAAAATATCATCTCATACAGACGCGGTCTGTGCGCAGGGAATCTCGCGCATATTTACGCCCAGCGCTTTTCGCGACAACAGTGGTGATGAAATGATTGCATTGGTGTCTGTGGTATCAGGGGAGAACAATCAACCACCAACAATCACCCTACACGAAGTGACTATGGAAGCCGACAAGGACGAAGAGGAGAAATCTATAGGCGAGTTCGTCGTGCTGATTCTCTATTCCCGCTAATCCCCCGCAAGACGGCGATGTGCGCTCTGCTTCCCAATCCGATCTTTATACCTTGTCGGACCGTGCCAGCAATTTTTTCGGAACCTATGACCCAAACTATGACTCTCAATCAGATGTACTTGGTGTGTATCTGTCAGCGCACATAAACGGTATCACTCTTCTCATGCATGTATGATTGTGGCAGAGGAGGAAGATTCGCCGTACCCCGAAGTACGGTCCGCAGTTGCCAACTTTGATGATCCATCAATGCCCGTTTCCACTTTCCGTGCATGGGTTCTGGGGATTTTCTGGGCAATCCTGATACCGGGCATGAACCAGTTTTTCTACTTTCGATACCCATCAATCGCTATCGGTGGTGTGAGTGATCATATGCATCTTTTGTGCCCCAGTCTGACAGCGGGTAATAGTTGGTGGCTCAACTCCTCGTGTTTCCGGTCGGTCGGGCTTGGGTGAGGGTGATGCCTACGAAGAAGATCTTCGGCGTAGAACTCAATCCTGGACCCTTCACCATTAAAGAACATGTACGAAATTCGACGCGCTACGGGTTCTCTTGAAACGCTGACAGTCGCTTCCATTGCAGGTGCTCGTTACCATTATGGCTAGCGTTGGCGCCCCCACTGCTTATGCTACCGACATAATCGCAGTTCAGAGGGTATACTATAATCAACATTGGTCGTTCTGGTACCAATGGATGTTGGTTATTTCCACACAATTGATCGGTTTCTCCATCGGTGGAATTGCACGTCGTTTCCTTGTCGCCCCACCTTCAATGAGTAAGTCCTGGTTCTTTGACTCAAATAAATGTTTTACTCACCACCACCAGTCTGGCCAAATACTCTAGTTTCATGCGCGTTATTCAATACTCTTCACTCCCAGAATTATGCCGGTATTGGTCGACACGAAGGCATGTCTCGTGAGCGTTATTTTGCCTATGCTTTCGTAGCGGCGGCTATTTGGTGTACGTGGTTACTCCCAGCCTCCATGCTTCTCTTCTGATGTATGTTCAGATATCGTGCCGGGATATCTCTTCGAGGCGCTAAGGTGAGTTCTGTATGAGCTCATTTCGCTAAAAATATATATATTAATTGTTCAAATTTAATGCCTTAATGTATTATTCAGCTTCTTTACTTGGGTATGTGGTTGTAGCTCCACGTTTGAGGTAGTGTTCACTCAAGTCGCCCTAGGCTTGTTGGATTGCCCCAGATAATGTTGTAAGTGCCTGATTGACTCAAATTCTCCGAATTCGTTGACATTCTACAATAGAAAGTGAACCAGATATTTGGGTATTCCATTTGCATCCTGTTTGAGAGGTTTACAGTTGCTGATTTGGCTTTAGGTACAAGAGTGGTTTGGGATTCTCGCTCTTGACTTTTGATTGGAACCAGATAGCGTTCACAGGCAGTCCGTGAGTACTTCCCTAACTGAGGTAGTCTAGTGATCTCAAACTATCTTTAGGCTTGCAACACCCTGTAGGAGAACACCGTTTACTACTTCTTTTCAGCTAACTTATCGGCGTTCCACTTAGGGTGGGCAGAGGCCAATGTGATGATTGGCTTTTTCGTCTTCTTCTGTAAGAGTGAATTTGATACGTCCTCGGCAGCTACTAAAGCCTTGCCTTTCAGGGTTTTTAACGCCACTTCTCTACGTGAGATTTTGTTTTCGACCTTGGAGGCTGAGAGATCTAACTGTCTTGTGCAGTATCTGAATATTTGGCACAGCCAATACATGCCGTGAGTACTGGTAGTAAATGATCATCTGATAGCTGCTAATCCAATAGCAGTATCTTGTCACCCAATGCATACGACAACACCGGGGGAACATACAACGTTTCCCTCGTTCTGAATCCAGACAAGTCACTCAATATAGATGCCTATAGGGCTTATAGCCCTTTATACCTTTCGTATGTATTATCCCGTGCTGCCACTTGGAAAATGCTTATGATTCTGGGGCTTAGAACAACTTTTGCTATGTCATATGGTCTTTCTTTTTTGTCAATCACTGGTATGTGATATTCATTGATAACTGGCGCGGTGTCTCAAGTCGTCCCCCTTCCAGCTACTATTACACATGGTGCGTTAGATCTCAGAGCGTCCCAGATATCAAGCTGATTAGCGGCTTTTCTAGCTATCATACATTTCTGGAAACCTATACGACTTCAGTTCAATCGCTCTCTACGAGAACAACCCGATATTCACGCCCAGCTCATGTCCCGATACCCCCAAGGTTAGCTTGTGATTCCAATGGTGATACTCAGCACCTTTAACAACGCTTCCCACAGTGCCCGAGTGGTATTATGTTTGTATTTTTAGTGCGTCTTTGCGATTGAACGCGCTTGTGCCGTGACTAACCTTCAGCAACACCAGTTGTAACCCTTGTATTCGCTTGTGTCTGCATTCAAATCTGGCCAACGGGCATGCCGATTTGGGCACTCATCGTGGCCTTGTTGATATGTAAGTAGCATACCTGGCATCCTGTCATACCTGGCAGACTAATGATGGCGACGGCGGCTTTCTTTCCTCTCTCGGTTTAGCGCTGGTGTATGTGATACCTATTGGTATGATTCAGGCTGTGACGAACCGCCAAGTGGGCTTAAAGTGGGCCGGATTTACCGCTCTGGATTGCTTTGGACCGTTAGCTGACGGCCGTCCTAGTGTCATTACGGAGTTGATCGTTGGTTACATGATCCCAGGTTTGTCCTTTAGGTTTCGGCGTCAGTAGCAATGGCTGACTGAAGTCTGTACAGGGAAACCGAATGCTATGATGATGTGAGTCCTGTGACCTTCCTTTATATTTGGTACCGAGTATATCTTTCTAGATTCAAGGTAAGGTCGTATGTCCGCCGGAGATTGAATAGCTCTCAAAAGTTGCCAGACTTATGGCTATGTAACGATGTCACAAGGTGAGCCCGCACACCGACACTTTTGGCCTTGCGCTGACGTCCGTTTCAGCCATGCAGTTCACTGCGGATTTCAAGCTTGGACAGTGAGTAATCATGTACCTGAGGCGGGGTTTCTCGGTCATTAAATACTCCTTACAGTTACATGAAGGTCGGTAGCGCATGGTCCGAAGCGACCGCTTAGTGACGATTTTGTTTAGATTCCACCGAGATCCATGTTTTGGTGTCAGGTAATTAACTCTACCTATTTGTATGGTTTCCCCCGCTAATGCATGCCATGTTTCAAGGTTGTGGCGACAATTATTGCCGGCACTGTCCAGCTTGGAGTCCAGACATGGTGAGTGCTCTCTTTGGGTTCCAGCTACATCAGAAGGCAGCTCACCTCCTGCAGGATGTTCGCGAACATTAGGTGAGCCAATCGTTGACGAGCGAGGAGACAGATTGTTAACGTATCCACAGCGATCTCTGCCAGGAGACCCAGAAAGACAAGTATGTGACAGTAACTCGGCTCGGTGTTAACCGTGCACTGACGATCTTGCAGTTTCACATGTGCATCAACGCATGTTTTTGGAACTGCTTCCATCATTGTATGTTGATTCCTCAAGAACTATGCGATCGGAAACTGATCATTTTCGAAGTGGGGAGTGATTGGTCCTCGGCTCTTGTTTTCAAAATCACAAGCATACTAGTAAGCACTTGTGCATCGCATTTTGAGGAGTTCTGATTTTTTCCCCTAGCGGTGAGTTGTGGCGGCTTGACAGAGAACCACGCTAAACAAGATCCAGTTCTATCGTTTTTCTTCCTCATCGGCGGCGCATGCCCCGTTCTGCTGTGGCTTGTTACAAAAAGATATCCCAATACTATTCTAAGATACCTCAAGTAAGTTCTTGCTCCCTCGGCTCAAACTTGATCCTGACGAGTCAACCACCAGTTTCCCGTGAGTTCGTTGACGCTCGCATCTCCACTTCCTCTCTCATGCACTCTACAGTTTAATTTTCTCTGGCGTTGGCCAAATTCCCCCTGCCGCAGCTGTCAACTACGTTCCCTGGGCTATCGTTGGATTCATATTCCAATACATTATTCGACGACGACATTTTTCATATTGGGCCAAGTATAACTGTGGGTTCCGACCAATCTTTGTCTGGGGATTGACTCATGGAAGTTTTAGATGTGCTTTCCGCAGCCTTAGACGCAGGGACCGCAGTCGGCGTCATATTGGTCTACTTCTGGTAAGTCACTTCGCTCTCATCTTCAATCTGTTTTGCTCACAAGTGTCATGCAGTTTACAGTACCCCGGAGGGGGGATCGGTGGAACCTCGATACGAACGTGGTGGGGGAATACGGTTCATCAAAACACCACAGATTGGAACTACGGTGCCCTTCGAAATGTCACCAATGGCACATTTGGGTGCGTCATTAAAACCTGACATTGTTGTATGGACTCTGACTCCAAACTCGCAGACCCGATGAGTGGTGATCGAAATTGATTTATTTCTTTCATCTATTTGCTTATGTCATGCCTGGACTCTGAACGATATGAATTTTACGCACTTTTCTACTTTATCCGGACTGACTGGTTCTGACTTTGTAGCATCTATTTCACTTTCAGTCTTCTGTCACCTTTCTAACCTTTGTGCTTTGGGGTTGTAGAGTTCTATCTACTTAATTTCTATCTATTGGGCCAATTTGTTGTATTTGAAACTCTTTCGTTGCAATCTCTCAATGTACTAACGCACATCAATTCAACATAAATCTCAACTCAGACGTGCAATGTGTTTCAAGGTATTCATATTTGTAGGTATGGCCCTACAAATCGTCAGCGTACATTATTATACTACGAAGCAAAATACACCTATGGTATGTATAAACGGGACATGGTATTATCGCACAATATTAGATAGATAACAAGCAGGCCGGTATCAGTCTAGGATGCCGAGTTCGAAGTGGCAGTTTCGGCTGGTGCTGACCCAGGCAAAAGTCCGGATTCGTTCCCATCTAGTGACTCGGCTACAGGGTAGCTATACACAGTAGTGTTGGGCCCGGCTTTAATATTTGTCGGTTTCCCGGGGCTGGGAGGACTAGGAAATCCCTCAGCAACCTGCTCTTTGTTTTTAAGGATAGGCGGACTCTTTGGAGGGGGGAGGGGCGGTTGCGATGAATGGGCACTGTGGGCGGCGGATCTAGTAGAGCCCTGGGTAGAATGAGCGCTGCGAACGTCCACTACAAGTTTCTCAGCGGGTGTCAACGGAGCCCTGTTCCTGAGACCGCCCATGAAATAAGTTGACACTGGGGGGAACCGGAAGCGGCTCTGCTTGACATTCGATTTTGTCCCTTTTTCTGTCCTTCGTTTGGACTTTGGTCTCTTTCGCTGGCGGTCTTCCTGCCAATTTTCGAATGCTTGTTGTGTGAGGGATATGGGCCATAAGAGGCGTTGCCAGATGCTAGATTGCTGGAAGCCGCGCTCGCGATCATAACCGTAGTTGTCGGGTCCTGCGCCGTAATGATGGTCGTCGTGGAAGTTATCATCACCATAGTCGTGGCCGTCATCGTCGTAATCTTCTCCGCCTGAGGAAGAATCGCCCTTGTTGCCTTGATCGTATTCCGAACTAACTCCGTTGACAATGATGTCACCGTCGCCTTGTGTATAAGCTCGTCGGGGTCCGAACCTGTTTGGTGTACCGGTTTTATTATGAGATCTCGACTCGAGGTCTTCAGGCCGCCTAGGACGATTAGCACTAGCTATGCGAGCGCGGTGGCGAGCGGTTCGTGTGTCATGCATTTGGATTTGCAGCGCAACAACAATCCAGATCGTTACTGCTGTGAGCGGGAGAGCCGCTGCGAAATAATGCCCAAGGGTCGGAGTGGAGCCATTGTTGATTTCTTGGACATTCATGCCGAATGCCGTCTGTTAGTTATGATGAGTTTGTGAATTGTGTGGCAGGTGAAGAGAATGGACTTACGGCAACGAAAGAAGCAGGGAGGAAGATCATGGTCAAGTAGGCAATCTGTTTCATTGCTAGAAAGGGGACGTCAGAGATGACTTGAAACAAAGGGGGTAGAGGCGTACCTGCGCTATCGCGAACTGCCGCTTTTGTAAGATCGTGCATCCGTCTACTGTCCTCAATGTTTACTGTGCTGAAGCCCTGAGAGATAGGATTATTAATGAATGCCTATGCAAGATCGAAGCATAGAGCGCACCAACTGCATGACGTTCGTCAGTCGCTTATCCTGCATCTTGCGCCCCATTTCGAGCCGCTCAATTTCGTTGAGTAGGTTTCGGCCTTCCTTCCTCAAAAGCTCTTTGCTCTTTTCCCCCGCCTCCTTCGTAAAGTGGCTTTCATTGTCAAGGGCTGGGTAGGGCGTCTCAACAACAAATTGGACAGTCTTGCGGAAATCTGCAAGGAGAGAGGTATAGTGCAGGAGGTGAGCACGGATTCGATGGAGTTCTTGCGTGAAGCTCAGCTCGTTGTGTTCCAGGACCTCGGATTCCTACACAGTGGTTAGTTGTGAACATAAGGTAACCAGTGAGAGACATGAGGGCCACCCACCAATGCACATATGTGATTGTACAATGCTTCCAAACCCTCGTCCCAAGCATATAACGGATACCATAGCAGACTGAGAAATGCAAAGGTGGGATCCTTTGACTTGGCGAAGAGCTGTGACCAGTAGACAGAGCGCCCTGTGAGCTGGAAACGGTCGCGAAGTTCCCGCGCCGTAGTTGCCCGGAATTTCTGAGGTGCATGATAGGAAATAATTGTATGACCTTTCTCGGGATCGCGGATCATGTGAAGGGAGATGATATCAGAGAAGAGGACTTTCTCGCCTGGAAGACTGGTGAGAAAGAGGGAGAATTTGGAGGTGAACACCTACTAGTGCTGAGCCACAGATATTCATTGGTCTTGATGGCGTCATTACGGGTAGGGTCGGTAGGGTCATCTGGGGACTGGAGGGAGGCGTTGTCCCCAGATCCTGGAGCTGGATTATTAAGTGGATCATTAATGCAGCGAATAAAAGTAAGCGTGATTGTGATATCTAAATTTCAAATTCAGTTATACTACAGTGGAGAAATATATGTAAATACGTACGATCGCTCTCCTCTGAAATTGGGCTTTCTTGGTATCGAGAGGGTATCCACCCGAACGAAGAGGAAAAGAAGAAGGGCTCGATATTGTATTTCGTGCCAAGCATTTGCATGATGGGGCCAGTCATGTTTTCGATAAAGAGTGCATGAACATGGCTGTCCTTAGCGTATTCCTATTTCGGTATCAGTATTTACTCTGCAAAGACGGAGGCACAAGTAAGGACCTCACTTCTTGCACACGAAAACTCTCCCAAAAGGCCTCACAGTCATTATACCGGCCAGATTTATGTATAGGGCTTCGGAAAATCCCCGTTTTGGAGACAACAAGAGGGTATATTCTCCAACCATGAGTAGTCTTGTCAAGTGCTTCTGTGATGCGACTCGCTTTTTGTTGAACCGGAGTCCAGTTTGGATAGAGCGATTGTGGATATCTACACCAGCAATACTCCTCTCCGTCGTGTTTGTGGTGGGGGCAATCTTCCTCCGCGATCCTGGGCTCAAGGATCTGTTTAGGATCTATCTATCGAGAATGGAGGTGAGAAGAACCGAAAACCTGGGAGTGAGCGAGACGCACTGCTACATGCAAGTCCAAATAAGGCCAAGGGCCTATTCGTCATCTTTCATTAGGACCATTCCCTACTCATAATCGCAGGAAAATATACCTGACGGTGTTCCATGGCGATGACTCGGATTTGGTACCTCGACTGGCAACGAGCGAGGGTCGACGTAATCTGGTAGTGTCCCTGTCCGACGTGATAACTGTAGAGTTCCGCGCCGTCGTGCACGTCCAGCACCTGAGGAGTGAGAGAGTTTCCTAGCATGTGCTGAAGAATGGAATTGCTGGGGCGTTTCCTGGGCCATCATCGCAAGCAAAAGCCAAGGGGAAGGCTTACAGCATAAGGGGAGATGGCCGCAACTTATAAGCAAGGCGATGTCAATTCCCCTCATGGAAAGGCACGACCCTGGGAGAGCGTCTATTCTTGATGTCGGTAAGCGCCCACAACAGCGACCTGATTTAGAAAAATCCACTCGCTGTTCCTTAGGCTTAGTAGGACCTCATGTTTGAAACTGATGCTACTGATATTACTCCGTCCAAAGAACAGCTCTGAAATTAAGGAGATTTCCTCCGTTGGCGTTCGATTCCTGGCTCGTTCAAGGAGCTTTCCACCGCAGCAGCTCAAATTGCTCATAATCATGTCACTCGTAATACGTATGATGGTGATCAAATAGTGGTGTATTCACCGCCTTGTGTTTATTTTATACTAACAGGTGTATCGTTGGTACCGGGTGACAGCTCGCTCCACCGAGAAACACATCTAAGAAACGGCGTATCGATCCCGCTATAAGAGAGAGGCCTGTAGACAAGACGGGGCTCTATATAACTCCCAGAAAGTATTATAGTGTGACAGAGGAGGTATCCATATACTGCCAACACTTTTAATACAACAAGGAGGGTCACGGTGACTCAACAAAAGGAGGCGACAATTAACAACAACACCCAGACTGGGTGTGACAGGTTAGCAGCAGGGACCGTGGGGTAGAATGATAACACCTCGCCAATGACACTAGCCCCAAACAAAGAGGTTGAGGTGGTGGGTGGTGGTGTTCTCATGCTACAGAAGGTCATCGATGATGATCTTACTGATGTTGATGCCAAAGGTGATAGTGGATCGGACAATAATAATGATTGGTAAATTCACTAATCGTGACGCGACGTGTTGTTATATTAGAAGTGTTTACAGTATTCCTGTATTGGTAGTGGGAGACAGGAGAAGGGTCTCACTCTCTGTCAAGGAGCCGACACCTACTGACACTGGTGCACTGGTGTTCATTGTTCCGACCTCATTCCGAATATGGTTGTCGTCCAACTAGGAGGATATGAGGGTACTACAATATCTCAAGGCTGATTGATGAGGAAGGTATAAAATCTTCCCCGCTACAGTTTTCACGTACATTTGTGGTGCTACTCGTATTTCTATCATCACTACCATGTGAAAGAACGTTTTCATCATATTAATTAATCATTCTTGCTTCTTGGGGGAAGCATCCCTAATAGATGCGACAACCAGTCAAAAGGTTCTAGGGGGGACGCTGAGGGGTGTTTGGAGATGCTGCGCCTCCTGCTCAGCTCGGCCGTGAGTAGCTTGCCACAGAAACCATATTTTCAGGGGTTCTATTAAAATCAAAGAATTCTAGGGCACGTGTGTCGTGTGGACTCGCGACGCGTGTCACGCGCCTAGAAAACCTACACACGTGATGTGCAATTACTACCCTTCACCCCCTTGAGGTCGTGTGTCATCCTTCTGAACTACCACCACCGACTGCAACTTGCTTAGATTTTTGGTTTCTAACATCGTGGGACAGAATGCCGCTTGGAGGAATATCGTCCGTTGTAGGTTATTGGTTCTTCTTCCGTTGAAAGGAGTCTAAATCCGTCTCTGGTCCATCATGCCTCCGAATTTCGTACCCCTACTTTTACAACTTCGTTCTTGTGGTCGACGACTCGCACGTATGTATCGCTCAGATGACGCTCAAGCGTATCAATCGTGAGGTTGCAGACCTGCAGAAAGAGGATCTTGGGCAGATGGCACTCGCACCGACAGAAGACAATCTGCATGTATGGAGGGGGACGATCCCAGGTCCTGAGGGGAGTGTGTATGAAGGAGGTGTGTTCAATCTAGAGATCTGCCTGCCTGCAGATTATCCGTGAGTACGCTCCTGTCTTTGCATTTCCTCCAGTTATACTTCAGCTTCATGTGTGCTATTGTTCTACAAGAATAGTCATTGATTTTTTGGTCTGTTAGATTCTCGGCACCTCGGGTTACCTTTAAGACCCGGTGAGTGTATCTGGCCGCACGATCTGGCTCGTGCGGAACGGTATTGACCGAAGTTTCTTCCATTCCATTGGTTCCCTTGTGTCATTATGCCTCTGGAACGACCAGCATCTATCATATGAATGTCGGTCCAGTCTGTGTTGGCATCCTCGTGTCCCTGAGACTGACACGTGGATTTAGATCTCGGAAACTGGCAGCATTTGTATTGATATTCTCAAAACCAACTGGTCCCCTGCATTGTCTCTATTCAAAGTAATGCTTTCAATATCCTCCTTGTTGACGGATCCCAATCCACGTACGTCTGTTGTCCGTATGTCTACTTATTCGCTGTTAACGGGGTTTCCAGAGGATCCCTTAGGTAAGATTTGTTTCCCCCACCGAGTCCGCACCCGCTTCACGTTCCGTTATAGTGCCAAATGTAGCACAGCAATATACCCGGAACCGCAGACAACACGATACCACCGCCCGCGAATGGACAGCGCTCTATGCTAAACCTAGGGCTACACCCTCGCAAACCCCCGTACCACATCCATCAACTTCGGCACTGGTCTCCGTTACTCAACCACAACAGCATTCATCACCAGGATCATCACGAGGAAGAGGTGGGAGACGAGGCATTGCTGTTGCTGTGCACAACACGAGGGTTGGATCGAGCGCAGCGGGCGCACATGCAGCTACGCCAGTTATTGTGATAGATGATGATGATGAAGCCACAGCAGGTTCCAGTTCAAGTGCTGTTAGTGGCAGGAGAGCGAGCGCGGGGAAGAGAAAGAGAGAAGGACAGGGTGCAGGCGAAATCGTGGATCTAGTAGCCAGTGAGGAAGGCGAGAGTAGTCAGACTGCTGCTAACGTTACGAAAAAACGAAGGACAGCGAGGAGTAGTAATAATCAGAGAGCTAGTGGAGGGGATGTGATCGTAATCGAAGATGATTAGTCGGTGTCAATGGTTCTATATTGCTGTGTGTTAACTTGCTTGGTATATTACTTCCCATAATTATGTGTGGACAGGCCTCCCCTGAGTTTGTATGACCATGGCTGTTGAGCAGGCTGCGACCTTTTGTACCACTGGCCGCAGGACCATATGTATTGGTCCTTGCACAGTCTGAATGTGTTGCCTTGTGTTTTTGCACACTGGTCACCTGGAAGGTCCTCACAATCAGGAGCACAAAAGTCCAGATATGGTCCGGAACAAACAACCAAAAAACTGGGACCATGTTGTGAAATTGGCCTGCCCTAAGCTGAAAGCTTATGTAATGGCCATGATGAAACCTGGTGTTTAAGCTGAGAGAGCAGATTTAAACCCCAGCCCATGGTCAAACAGGGTAAAAGGGAATCTGCCTTTTGCAAGTTTTTTCTTGTTTTCCCCTCCTAAATCATCACCATTTACACAGATCATTAAATGTCCAAAAATCTGCCAGGGAATGCCTTCCATCCCAGTCCTGGTTGGGCTACTCTGCAAGGTGAGGAGTTGAGTCTGATGGAAGAACTAAATCTTTGAAATATATCAAAGGTTTTGATCTTCGGTGTGGATATATGCTGACAATTCTGTTATTTTTCTGCCTTCGATGATGAACTCTTTGATGGGTTGATGGGCTTTTCCCTTGGCACGCACGCGTCTGCGGGGCGCAATGACAGACCCAATATCTTCCGACGAAGAGGTGCAGGCAGTGGGGGACTCCAGGGGCGCGCTTTCTGCGCAAGTCAAAAAGCGAAAAGGAGGTGGCGACCGTGGTGTTATGGGCCGTGAAGGGGCTGGGACCAGCACCAAGCGCCCTCGGCATAGTTTGTCGAGCGTCAAGCTGAGCGAGACGAATAAAAGTAGGTCCTAGACTACCCTGGTTTTATACTGTGGCGACCTTGCTGACAGATCATCACTGCTATGTTCTTACTTTCACAGGATCTGCCAAATCCGGTCTACCCGGTCTCGGTGCCTCTGGTTCGTCGGATATGGATATTGGTTCTGGCGCCAGTGCAGGTGCGAGCGCCGATGCTAAATGAAGTTCTGTGACTGATGGTAATGGGACAGCCAAGTTGTCTGCCGCTCCACCGAGTACGAAATCTGCCCAGTCAGCCGGTCCTGGCCTCTTGGGCGCTTCTTCGATCAGGAGTAAACCTCCACAGGAAGGTGTATTCAAGTCTGTACGGAGCCCCCCGCAACCCGGCCCCAGTGTTGCTTCCAGTTCTACCGGTAGGAGGGGATCAACTGCATCGAATCTTGCTGCTCTCTGGCCCTCTTCTGCTCCCCGCGCCGCCGGCCCAAGTATTCAAAAATGGGGGGAACACCATGACGACCGCACGCACCCTAAGGAGAGGTATATGCAGCTAAAAGAGGAAGTACACAAAGGCAAAGGGAAGGGGAAGGAAAAGGAGAAGACATCAGTCACGCCTGAATATCTTGGTGACTTAAGCGACGAGAGTGTCTCTTCGTCCATTGGTCCTATCCGTAACACGGGGGTTGGGAGTTTGAGTAGGAGCGTGGCAGGCCCTAGCCAGAATGTTGCGTCTGCGTTTACTTCTACATCGAGACGAACTTTGGTGGGAAAGACACTAGCCCGAAGCGCTGACACGAGAGAAGGTATGATGATTTTAGGTGCTCAACATTGTGGGGGGCTGATGGGTTATTAGAACGTGGGCCGTTATACGTGAATGAACGTAGGCAGGTTGCTCGGAAGACAATTGGGTCGTCGAAACCGTCTAAGAGGTTCCACTTTGATCGTAGGTGGTGGAACCTCCTCTGATGATCGCTTTCTAACGTTCGACCAAGGCCCAGCAGTATCTATCAGTGATCATAAAACGAGCGAAATTGATTCCTCGTCTTCGGTTGATACATCTGAATCGAGTCGTGTCCCGTTAGGCAAGGACAAAGACATGGAGGGTAAGCAATTGTACGACATCTTGTCATCAATCTAATTTTCCTTCAGATTCGATAGATGTTCCCAAACCTCCGACTATTAGACATACAGCGCGTAAATCAAATGCCTGGGCGGCGCCCGTTCGGCCCGTCTCTGCTCAAGGCTTGAGTAAAGGGAAAGAGAAAGAAAAGCTAGCACGTCGTTTCAGTGAACACGATGTCATCGTCATCGAGAGTAGCGAGAGCAGCGATGATGAAAATCCTCCTACGAAATCCAGCAGTACGGCATCCCCACTCAGACAAAATCGGAAGTCCTTTAGCAGAGAAGTACCTGGTCCCTCATCGCTCAAGACTGTACGTACGAGAATGACGTATCATTCTGCCTTATTTATTCCTCTACTTTTTATTTAGGTGAAGGAGAAAGGGAAGGGAAAACACAAAAAGTCCGCGTCCGGAGGGAACATGGAGCTCATTGCTGCTCTCAATAAAGCATACACAAAGCAAGACGCCAGGAAGCAGGAAGCCAAGACGAAGACGAAACCTGCGTCGACGTCTAAACCCTCCCTCGAACAGGACATCATTGATCTCACAATTGACGATTCTGACGAGATGTCTGCACGGCGTAGGTCCATTTTTCCTGCAAAACGACAAGCACCTAATACCATCCAGCTCCCAAACCCGGTCCCAAATCGCCAACAACGGCTGGGATGAAGAAAAAAAAACTATCATTTTCGAGGCCTGTCCTGGGTCGACAATCGAGCGATGGGGTTCAGGCTTCCCCACCTCCAATCACGCCGTTGATCGCACCAATACCGGTGAAAGAATCTCGATCTCGAACAGTTACAAACTTGATTGCGGGACTACCAAAGGAAGAGTTGACGCCGAGACCTCGTTCGGTACCCATGGTTTATTCGTCTCTAGCGTCACGAAAAACGCTCCTCGCTGGAACACCATCGTTACTTTCACCAGCTATTGCGCCAAAAAAGCGGCTTGCATTTCCTACACACCCGCGCTCTATCTCAGAGGATGAAGTCGAAGATTCTGAAGGGGCGGTGGAGGAGCTTGAGGAGGTCCAGGCGATGATCGAAGACACCGGCGCTAGCAGTTCAAAGGAAGATGTAAACGCCCTTGGAAGCATCATCCCACCATTGCCCACGACTTCGAGCTCGAGTGTGAGCAGTGCTCGCGCCTCCCCTGATCTCATTCCTCCTGTCCGCCCCGTCCGCCGATCATTACGACATAGCTCTGGAAGCTTGCATTCAGAGCCAGATAATATCTTGCCATACACCGATGTTGAATCTCCACCCGAATCGAGTCCTAGTCCCGGACCTGATGATATGAATGAACCACCTTCATATGGTGGCTTCAAGGCTCTTACTTGGGAACACCACAAGAAAGATCTGAATAACTTCCATCTCAAACATTATTCTGCGAAAGATATTCCTACATCTCTTCCAGATTCGATAAATGGCCTCTCGGAATACACACGCTCGAATCGAGGAATGCAAGACATCTTCCGCGCATTCATACTCGAGAGTGTTGCCGAGGATGAAACGGGCGCCCCAGACATCGAAATCGTCAATGAGGTGGATACAGAACCGACGCCGTTATTTGAATTCAAATATTCGAATAGGATGTGGTATGGCGAGGGTGTGCCACCGCCGGATTATAACAAGCTAAAGGGGTGCGAATGTGTAGGAGGATGTGATCCGAGGAGTAAGAAGTGTGCATGTGCGGTGAGGCAGAGGGAGTATTTGGGGATGGAAGATGGTTGTGTGTATGATAAGAATGGGAGGTTGAAGCACCCGCGTTACCCGATTTTAGAGTGTAACGAAATGTGTGCCTGTGATGATGATTGTAGGAATCGGGTGGGTGTTTGTTATTCATTTTCCTGGCACTTTTGGGTTTGCTTCATTGGTTGACTTTTTTGGGTTTCAGGTTGTGCAGCATGGTCGGAAGTGCCAAGTTAACCTTAAGAAAACGCCAAATAAGGGATGGGGTATGGTTTTCTAGTAATTCATTGTGGTTCAATTTGCTCACTTCTTTCAAGGTGTCTTTAATGGTCCCAGACGAATACCCAAAGGAACATTCATTGGGATATACGCTGGTGAATTGTTGACCGATGAACAGGGCGAACAACGTGGGACGTAAGGATCAACCCCTCATCGTCATAAATGATAAACTTACAAAAACCCTTTAGCTATTACAACAAAATCGGCAAAACATATTTGTTCGATATTGATTTTTGGCATCTCAGAATTGATGAAAACTCTGATGATTGGCACAACAAATACACTGTAGATGCATTCCATGCTGGTAATGTACGTGGTTCAAACGCATCATATAGGTTAACACTCACATGCCTCGCACAGTTCACGCGATTCCTGGTCAGTTTGATCAAAGACATTGAACATTCATATAACTCAAAAAACCTCTGCAGAACCACTCCTGTGACCCAAATGCGCGACTTCAAGCGTGCTACATTAATGAACCTGATATAGAAAAGCCGCTATTAGTCGTGTTCTCGACTCGGGATATTGACCCCCATCAAGAAATATGTTTCAGCTATACAGGCAATTACCCAGAAGATGGGCCAGATGAAGAAGAGGAGGTGCAGAAAGAAAAACGAGAGGACCCTGTTTATATCGAATGTAAATGTGGTGCTTGGAATTGCACCGGTATGTTTCTTCTGGTCGAAATTCAAGTGAAGTGCTGATCATGTTACAGGTAAAATGTGGAATTGATTATGCACATGAATATTATGACCAGGGGTACAAGCATTATGGAATGTAATCTATACATCAGAATCATATTTTACGCAGTTCTTATATTATTAGACAAAGTCAAGTATTTGTTGAGAGTGCGAAAGACAAACAAACAACATCATGATCGGCATGTCATGCACGTCATGACGGCTTTCACGTTAGCAGTATACTGACGCCGGAACTCGACGTTCTACATTCAAGGAATGCTCGCAAGAAATGCGTTTCGCCGGGCCTATACTCCTACTTCCAAGTCTGTTCTCCACTCTGGCGCCAAGCTGAATTGCAGCTCGACCGCTGCCGCGGTTATGACGTCGTCGGTCAAGCTCTCGATCCCGAGTGACGCGAGGGACCAGGCTTTGGGTCATGGTTTGGGGTATTATGGCAATGACATGGCGGAGAATAGGAACTTGGCACTAGGATTGAGGAGTTCCAGACCACCAGGCTCAGTGTCCCTTGGGAGCACGCCGAAACCGGACCCGAAGGAAGACGTGGAACTCTCAGATGCCGAATGGGAGATTCGTACAGGTGCGTTCGCTCGATATCTCACCCGGTTTCACGCTCATCCATCTTCACTCTCTGAACAGGGAGGGCACTATTTGTGCTCCAGGAAACTCTTCCAGAATTCTTTAAAGTCGGGTTAGTGACCAAGGTGGACAAGTTGACTGGGGCACCTGTGATCACCAAGTCTTCCTCAGTTTTACCAATATCTCTTGGACCGGGTGCGAATCCAATGGATGTTATTCACTCGAATGGACACGAGGGAGCAGGGCATCCATCGGAAAGTGATGTTGAACCTATCTACTCCCCGAAGGTCAAGCTGGAGTATACACCTCCGACGGCATTGCCTACACCGTTCCCAAGGACTCTGCACATTGAAGGTACGCTGTCGTTGTACAATCACCGCTCCTTTGTTACTATGTATTGTAGGACTGCCGTTGTATCTCGCTTCGGCGTCATTTATGCGACACACGATGAACGCATTGTATACCGATCTGGTCGTGACGATGCTAAAGATATCATTGGACACACCTCCCCGTGCTGCACCCAAAAAGGACGAGTCAGGTGGAAGTGGGCTACGTGAAGGCCCCCAGAAAAAGCGATCTTTAAGAGAAAAGGGTTTGCTCATGAGATTCATGGTGACTGGTAATTCTAGGGTAAGCGGGAGTGCCGGTGAATGGGAAGTGTATGTGTCCCTTTTTCCTTCTACAGTCTCCCTACTGATTAAGCGGCGGTTCTAGTGAATCGATATACATGTTCTCACCAGTATCGGGTCTCATACACAAGCAAATCATCAATTCGATACATCCAGCACCGCATCAGGCGGTATACGATTCTTTAAGCAAGGTATTTGGATTCGGGTGGAGCTCGGGAGGGGGTGACGTTGGAAAAGGTCCCGCACCGGGAACCATGTGTAATGGGCATTCGAAGTGACTGGGGATGAGGTTCGAGCCTAGTATAATAGATAAACTAATGGTGTAATTCAAGTGTAATCAACTTTAGAGATCAACTATGTCGGTGGCTGTGCACAATTTTCTTTCCTGGATATCATGGCACTCAACCTCAAGCGCAAGAGGTCGGGGCAGGCAGCTTCGCGTAAAGTATGAAACCGCAGAAAATATAAATGCGAATGCTAATTCACTTGTCATTAACCACAGACGCGCAAAGTTGAAGAGGATGAGCTACCCAAACACCCGGACTCTGATCAAAACGAAAATGAAGACATAGACAACGACGAGAGTCTCCACGGAGGATCTGATGGTTCCCAGAGTGGCGGAGAAGACGAGTGGTCTGGTATTGGCGCTTCCAATACGATTCGACAGGAACGACCCGAAGAAAGTAGTGGAAGACTGAACAAACCTCCAACGGGAGAAGAACTGCGAGTTATCAAAGACGCCGCAGACCTCTTTCGGTCGAACTCGTTCAAACTCCAGGTACGCACTCTGCTTGTCATTGCGAGAAATCTGACGTATATCATTACTATTAGATTGACGCACTACTACCAAATGTCCGTCCCAAACCCTCCAGAATTCCACCTCTCGACCAATTCCTCATGACTCTTCATACGTTCATCTTGGGGATCCCGCCAATATCACATCAACATCCTCTCGAAGCCGCGCGTAAGATGCTCAGAAAGGGCGTTGCTGTACCCTACACTCTTCCACTACCAACCGAAGAGACAAACTGGAAAGTTGGATATGAGAGCCCGAATGATATCACACTCGTAGGCAGTTGGGCGAACAAGATTAGTGTAAAGCCGAAGGATGGACAGAAGTATGGTGTTGATTTGGCTGTGGAAATGCCCCATGTAAGTTGCTTTGTGTTATTGCAGTCGCGTGACGGACCTGAACATCTTTTTGTTGTAGAGTTTGTTCCAAGAAAAGGATTATCTCAATGGGCGGTTCTTCCAGAAACGAGCATTTTACTTGGCTGCTATCGCTTCTGCTATCAAGTCCTCGAAGAAAATGAAGGTGGATGTGTTCTATGATTCGCCTACTGGAGACCCACGCTGGACAAACCTCATACTCGTACCAAAAAACGGTTCGTTGATCTATTATCACAACCTTTTCGTCTTACTGAACGTGGCTTTCATGTTTCTAGATGAGTCTCTATTAGACTTCACAAAATTAAATGCGAAAGTCGTCATCATACCTACTCTATCCAAAACCTCTCCAATACCAATCTCCCGCCTTTCGCCGTCCCACTCTAACCTCCGGCTCGCCACCTCCTCCAACCACCAAGACGCCATCCCCACCCCTCCGCAACCCCGACAAATCCCCTCATCAGTATACAACAACGCTCTCTTACATGCCTTCACACCTCGCCAACATCTCTTGTCCATGCACGGGCTCAAACACGATTCACCCGCGTTTGGCGATGCAGTCACGCTCCTCCGTATATGGGCTAACCAACGAGGTTTCGCTGAAGGCGGCGAGGGAAAGCTCTGCGTGCGTGGATTTGAGGGCCGGGGTGCGTGGTGGAGCGCGGTGGTTAGTTTGATTGTTCTTGGTGAAGAGGTCGTGCAGGGTTCTAGGAAGAGTTGGGGTGCCTCTGGGAAGAGGAGAGCGCTTGGGAGGGGGTTGAGCTCGTATCAGATGTTCAAAGCTGCCTTGGATTTCTTGGGTAAGTGGGTTCTAGGTTTGTGATATCAAAGAGGGGATGCTGATTCTTTGGCCCACGCGTAGCGAAGTTTGAGTTTGAGAAGGAGGCTGTGTTTGTCAAGTCTGTAAATGGGCATCAAGTGAGTGCTGGGCGGTTTGTTCTTGCATTGGGAGGTAGAGATACTGATTGCGATCTTTGGGTAGTTCACTCCAGAAGAATACGATGTTCAGCAACAGCCTGTGTTTGTGGATTCGACGTCATTAACGAATTTGTTGTCAGGGGTTCCGCGTGGCTCGTTAGAGCTGGTGGGTCTACAAATTTCGTTTCCCTGACCAAGAGTTGACATTTAGCTCAGCTACGAGATGAAGCTTTCAAAACCCTCGAAAGTCTCAACCGGACCACAATTTCCGGCGACTCATTCACAGAAGTATTCCTGAAAGAGCATCGTAACCTCCCAACGCGATTCGACAGCATCCTTCGGTTCGCCTGCTCCTTTTACGCTCTCTCCCTCCAAATACCTAACGTTTCTATTACAGGGTAGACCTAAGCGATGCAAAACCTCGTAACCTTTCCCTCGATGAAACAATGGACAAGGGCTCGCCATTCACTGCTCTCATTCTATCCATCGACAAACTCCTTCACAAAGGTCTCGGTGACCGCACGAAAGCAATCACTATTCTCCACCCCTCCACCTCCCTGCACTCCATCGATCAAGCACTCCCACCAACTCCAGACACGATTTATATTGGCCTCGTGCACCACCCACAGCACGCTACACGACTCGTAGATCATGGTCCAGCAGCGGATGAGCAAGATCAGAGCCTCTTAACTGATTTCCGGGAGCTATGGGGCGAAAAAGCCGAATTGCGAAGGTTTAAGGACGGACGAATTGTGGAAAGTGTGGTATGGGAGGTAAAAACCGCAGACGAACGTGCACATGTGCCTAGTCTCATCGTTCGCTTCTTGCTTCAACGTCATTTTGGAATCTCGTCATCCTCCTCTGCATCGAATAAAGAGGGCGCGGTGCGCGGGTGGCAATCTGCTTTCGACTCTGTGTTGAGGTTGCCAGAGGAGGTGTCGAGGCTGTATCTGGACGGATCGTTGCCTGTGGGTTACAAGAGTGCGCTAAATGCATTTGATGGTCTCGTCAAGGCGATCAAGGCGTTGGATGATGAGCTTCCACTAGCAACGCTCAACGTGAGCCCGATATCTGAGGCATTGCGGTATACAAGCGTATTTTCGCCTGTGTCCCTCCCAGATTCCTTGGTCGGCGTCCTTCCACCAAATGCGCGGTACCTCCCTTACATGGACATCATCATCGAGTTTGAAACATCATCGAAGTGGCCAGATGACCTCAAAGCTATCCAGAAGATCAAACTCGCGTTTTTCGAGAAGGTCGCAGAGGGGTTGATAAAGTCTGTGCAAGGGCTAAAGGCGAGGGTGGTCACAGGCGATGGAGTGCACGAAAACAATCCAGTTCTAGATCAATCATTCTTAGAGGTGCTCACACCCGAAGGCTGGGCCTTTGCAGTCCGGATTTGGAATTCAAGGGAGGCGGTCCTGCTAGATCGTATCACAGCTGGACACGAAAAGCTCCTCCCACATATTAAATCTCTCCACCAGCAGAAAGAACAAAAAGGGAAAGAATACCACGATGCCGTATATGCGAAGGAAGTCTATACACGTCGCTTCATCCATGCACCACGACATCACCGGGCCATCGCTGCCCTATGTCACCGATACTCTGCGTATGCGGGGACTGTGCGTCTGGTCAAGCGGTGGTTTGCAGCACATTGGGTTTTGGGACCCGGGAGAGTGAGTGAAGAGGCAGTCGAGTTGATTTGTGCAAGGGTGTTTATAGGCGAGGATGGAAAGTATGTTAATGTCGACGTGGATTCGGACGTTGCTGTGAAGCAGCCTGGTGTACCAGGCTCGAAGGAAAGGGGGTTTGCGTGTGTAGTCGACTTTCTGAGAGAGTGGAAGTGGGAGGAGGGGATGCATGTGCCTTTGTATGGACCGTCACAAGCCCAGGGTCAAGAGGCAGTAGTGGAAGACGAGAGTGGCGAGGGAAATGTGGCGAAGAAAATGGGCGGGAATGGAGAGGAAAAGAAGGAAATTACAGCGTCGAGCACGAGCGTATGGACGATTTCGACGGAAATCGATATGGAAGGAAATATGTGGACGACCAATAGCCCCGATGCAGTTGTCGCGCATAGAATCGAGGCGCTTGCTCAGGCGACTTGGCAGTACTTGCAGGAAATTGAAAAAGGAAATGTCAACGTTCAGGTCCGTGTCTTGTCTGGCTTTGAGAACGCACTTTGTTCTGACAGAGTAATAGGCGCTGTTTGTTCATCCTACGGACGATTACGATGTCCTTGTACAGTTCAATCCCAGCGTGTTACCCCGCTATGTGCACAATGTCGCTATCAGCCCGGACGCGTTGACAAAACGCGGCAAGTATGCAAACAAGGTGTTAGGTGGAGAAGATGCGATTGTACGGGCTGGGTTTGATCCTGCCAGGATGCTCTTCGACGATCTTCAGGTAAGATTATTCATACGACTACAAACGTGCATCAGCTGGTCTAAGTATATCACAGAGAGTATATGCAGACACCTTCAGGATTTTCTATGATCCATACGGTGGTGACCGTTTTGGTATAGTCTGGGACCCAAGTGTGAAGCAACCTAGGGCATTCAGAGTGTTGGGTGGTTTCTCGAGTGAACCCGTACATAAGGTACGTGAAAAAGGATGGTCGCTATCCCCAGTCGTGCTCATGGTATTTATAGGAGAATGACAAACGAAAGGACAAAGGACTGGTATCATTGAACCAGCATGCCATACTTAGCGAGGTTGAGAGGCTCGGAGCGGGGCTGATTAGTAAAATTGTTGTACAAACATGATCTTCTTGTTTCTACCGCTCATCGTCAACCTCGACAGAATTTTCTGATATTATATTGTATTTGCTCCTGAAGTACAGGTCGGTCTGCTCCACAATCAAATCCCTATGATCCACGCATCCTGAAATCACAGGTTGACCATAACTGAGGCTCGAGCCATGATTACACATCCTACCCCCTTTATTTTACATCTAACATCTGGAGGAAAACCAAATTGTATGCTCTCAACGGCGCCTTCCTGGATCATTGTTTACGACAGGTATTCCATAACATCACACTTCCAAACCCCCGCCACTGTTTCCCAAAACCGTGTTCTCCGTCGATTGAATCCCCCTAAGGTATGTAATAGAACCGAGTCTCCACATGTAAGTACAAGTACTGAAAAGGTTTATTCTTATCCGTTTTTATAATGATTAATATTAAATTAACTAATATTTTAACTAGTGCAGCTGCCGTCAAACTTCACTTCAAACCTGAAAGTGGGGAGTGCTTAGCGATGAGCAAGGCAGGGAAGGCATTGCATGCAAAGCAGGGACGTGAGTTGACGGAGCACCCACGCGTCATGGAGAGCCTCGAGGGACTCGAGATTCAGCTCAGCCGCCAAGTGGCCGTGGTGTTTAGAAGGCTAGGTCTTCTTGAGAGTTTGTACGCCCATTGGTCTCCTAGCATCTTCCTCTAAAACTCCAAACGTTGGGCTTTCAACTTCGAAGATGAGGACAGTGTCGTACGTCGAAGTAACTTAGGACAACCCGAACCTTCTAATCGGCCCATTCACGCTAGCCGACATTCCCTCATCCCTTCTACATCGAACTCGAACTCGAACTCGATCACCACACTTTCGCTACCCGCCCCTAGTATATTACATCCGAAATTCGATAACTTCTTCGTGAAGCTTCCGCGATTTACGTTACCAGATAATCCTTCGATCAAGACTACATTAAATCAAAATTCCCTCCGGCTTTCGGGACGACCTGCATGGCCTGTGAAGGAGCACTCTGCCCTCTACTTAGGCGGCCCACCTTGTCCCTGTCATAACCATACAACCTCAAAATGCGGCTCCGGTCCCGACCCCCGACCCGAAACCTAACGAGACAGCCAGTTGTTCAAATGGGATTCTACATCTTGTACCAACTCACGCCTTCCAGGTTTTCAGCTCCTATTAATGCTTAGTGTGAGCATTCAGCTTTTAGAAGGAAGGTGTCACCTCACATGTTTGTATAGCTCAAAAGGCTGAGTGTTGACACTTTCCTTATGAAGTTCACCGAGATACGCATACTTTCCTGCTATCTCTCCCTCAGCAGATGACAACTCGAGAAACTGGAAATAACCGCCGTGCCAGCGCTGCTCCCTTCCTGCCTTTGCACGTTAGTCTCGGGGTTGCTACACCTTCGTCATCTTAGTGTCAAGTCACTGTCCGCAGACAAATACGCCCCGAATAACACAGTTTCTCCAATATTCAGTGTATGCTCTTCCACTGCACATTGACGGATTTGTTATGAATATTATTGGTTCGTTTACCCAGGAAACTAGTCTAGCAAACGCCACGCCCAGTTCCTTCAGTACCACGACATCCATGGACACAGACTGATCCTACCATCTGTGGGATACAGAAATCTTGTTGTGTCTCTATTCTCAAGTTTTCAATAGATTAAGTAGGGGTAAGTGGATCAGTAAGGCAGAATATTCCCAGAAATCCGTGTTATTTTCATTTATTTATTTCCTCTGTCTCGCGGGAAAGCCGGATAAGAGTTTTTGAGTCTTTGTGGTCATGATATACTATGATATCCAACACTTGCCGGACTTGCCGTTTAGGTGGGTGAGTTATCTATCACCGAAATTACTATATCATCCCACAAATTAAGTTAAAGTAATGCTTCCTCCTTTATTGTTCTATCATGCCCAGTAGGATGTATTCCATAGCCTGTATAGTCTACTCCCTGTTCGTTTACTCCCCCCTCCCTTTAATCCGCTCGTTTCCCCGCTCTGAGTCCCCTCGGCATTGTCCCACTTACAGAGTCCTGGTTGACGGCAATCTGAAGATCGGGTAGCTTGGTGAACGCTACTCGAATCCAGCAAAGGGCTGAGGGTTTTCTAGCCCCGTTCGGCTCCACTAAATCTTGTAATGTTCGTAAGAGTACCCAAAACTCGCGGTCCCCAAAAGAACCCCCGTTGCCGGGTGCTGTGCATTAGCCAAGAATAACCCATCCGATAACACCTTCCACAACCCGAAGGACATAGCTTATACTCTGCTAGTAGATAATCTTTCCCGAAGGATCCTCATGTACTTATGTATGGAGTTCTTCGCCGATGTCCTAAATTTAGACCCCAAACAGCCCCTATCCAAGACATTTCCATCCGTGTGCTCATGATCTTAGCAAACCAGCCTCAAAATATACATCTCGACTGAAAGCAAGAATCAACGGCAGGAGCTTGTGTCGACTCATCTGGAATGCTCCATGGAAAGGGCGTGTTCATCGGAAGAACAATTACTTCCATAAAGGCCGGTCAAAAAGTGTCGACCATTTGTTAATACAGCCTTTGTTCTAATCGAATGGACTTCTCTTGTGCCGTACTACTAGAATAATGAAAATTGGTGCATTCCCAACTGAGCTGCGCTGCTAAATTTCTGAGTTCATTGCTGCCCGTGCGTAAATGACAACCGTGCGCATTGAGATACACAGACAGAAGGGTCGAGCCTGTAAACTGCTGCAACGTATGTATTTAATATTAAACCATGGGGGCATAATTCCCTGTCCATGCCTATTTGATGTGCTATCTCGATCGATGGTTTTATCGAAGGATCCTCATGTACTTATGTATGGAGTTCTTCGCCGATGTCCTAAATTTAGACCCAAAACAGCCCCTATCCAAGACATTTCTATCCGTGTGCTCATGATCTTAGCAAACCAGCCTCGAAATATACATCTCGACTGAAAGCAAGAATCAACGGCAGGAGCTTGTGTCGACTCATCTGGAATGCTCCATGGAAAGGGCGTGTTCATCGGAAGAACAATTACTTCCATAAAGGCCGGTCAAAAAGTGTTGACCATTTGTTAATACAGCCTTTGTTCTAATCGAATGGACTTCTCTTGTGCCGTACTACTAGAATAGTGAAAATTGGTGCATTCCCAACTGAGCTGCGCTGCTAAATTTCTGAGTTCATTGCTGCCCGTGCGTAAATGACAACCGTGCGCATTGAGATACACAGACAGAAGGGTCGAGCCTGTAAACTGCTGCAACGTATGTATTTAATATTAAACCATGGGGGCATAATTCTCTGTCCATGCCTATTTGATGTGCTATCTCGATCGATGGCGGTACCGTGCTTCTGTAGCTCAATCGAAAGATCATTACTTGTTTTGGATTTCAAGTACTTTTCAGACGATTCTTGAGTCTCTGACGGCTGTTCCAACATCTAATCTGGTTCTGATAACTGGGTGTTTGTAGTGAATGGCCGATGGAACTAAATCAAGAAAGCTGCGTGCCGCAACACGCAGCCATAGGGTCTCAAGACCCCAGACACAATTTATGCGGGGCTAATTGGTGACGGAACTTTAACCATATAATACTCCCGGGTTTTTCTACATCAATACGATATCTGGCTAGGCGGTGGTTGAACAGTTCTTATCCATGAACTGCCACTGCTAAAGTAGATCAAGCCTCGTGTATGAAGATGGTATCTTTTAGTTAAGAGTCGGGTCAGACGAGCTTCCGTTGTATTCCTGATTCTGAGTATTATGGCCATATGAACTTCCAAGGCATCTATCAGAACCCTACATGATGAGGGCATTGGGTAAAGCCATGACAATCCTTCTTACTCTTTTCTGAGATCCCCGCCGTTTTTTCCGGCAATCGAAGTAACAAAGCCGGAAACCAGCCCGAGTTACGGATGAATCGAAAGATATAAAGCCAGCCAAGTATTCCATCACTGGGCATCCAAAAAGCTCTCTTCCTAGTCAACGTCTACTCCAGTAACAACAAACCACGATGGCAAAGTTAGAGGCAGGACTTTACATTATCCGCTTCGTCCCTGTTGGCATTCAGCCTCCCTTTGTGGGTGGCTTGTACGCCCAGGCTAAAGATTATGGCCAACCCATTGCTGCGGAACCGCTGGGACCCAATAGTCCTGCTGAAGTTGTGAGTACAAATATTACCCCCTGGCCGTGAACTCACGCTGACCTGTACCCATCTAGTGGGAAGTCAATGTCCAGAACGGCAAATATATCATTACCCAACGCGGCTTCACAAGCAAGAATCCCCTGCTCAGGCCTGGACCTGTTCTTGCGGGATGGAGCCTTGCTAATCCACCCGACAAGTACCCAGGCGGGTATGTCTTGTTTACGGTTGACTATCAGGAATTCGATATCGAGCCCGTTGGAGAAGGAGAGCACTTGATGTACAGGTATGTGCATCTCAATGAGGGTTATTGTCTCGAAGTCGAATCCGAAATTGATTCTGGCTTAGCGTCAAGGTTCCCAGCCCAGGGGGTGCAGGTGCGCAAGATATCGAATACGTTGTAACTGAGCAGGAGGACCTCGTGAGTCGTGATGACTATTGATACGGATGACCATACTCCTAATTGATTGTCCCCAAACAGCTTTTTAGCAAAGCCTATGCATCTGGCCCTCGCTTCAGGCGGCCCATCCCCCACTGGCAATTTATTCCCGCCGGCAACAAATAGGCAGCGGAAATGGTGGATCTCGGAGGGAATGTTTGTGATGAATTTGTGTTACCAGAATTTGTAAAGTCGAATCTTGAATTAGTTTGTGATAGCCGAATGATGAGGAGAATTGTTGTTCAACGTCGTTGACGGTGCTGTTCATTTTGGGCGAAAGGGAATACGTAGTGAGCACCTAGCTGCACCATTTGATTGTGGGAGGTTTCTCTGGTAGCGCACTATATAACTCACGTATTCAGCGACATCGTGGTGGGTGTTGACGGGGTTCCCCGACGGTATAGAAAAATGCCTAGGTCAAGACCAACTGAGGCACTCGCGGGAATACATGTAAATGTAAAACGTTTCGCGGAAAATGGCACGACCGTCAGCGGTGCGGTTTGCGCAAAGTCCAAGTGACAGGGAGAAGTATCGAGAATATTCGGAGGAGTGCCTAAAGAGCGATAAAGCGAGCCTTAGCCCGCTGTGCTAAGAAATGGTACTGACAACGTGTTGGGTATTCGGGCGTGACTGGATGGCTAAAAGAGGGATTGGGCTGACAATCGAGGGGTATACGTCACTAGTATAATTACGGTGGTGTGCATGTTTCTCGTCGTTGATGACAGGGGTTGTGAAGTGAAAGCTGGCGCCCGACAGGAAAAGGATTCGTCGTGCCGAAACGTGCAAACATCTGATGAATTCGGTGATGTCGACTTCAAGCTTGCGCCGAAACAGTAAATTGTTTCAGCCAGCGAACTCGCAGTGACCTGTCCATTGCTATCGATATAAACGAGAACCATTAAGATAGGAGGCTCCCCTCCTCGCAAAGCCTGTAAGTTGTTGTCAGCGGTGGACTTGGTGAACCCGAGTTTCTTCATTACCTTACTGGGTTTCGTCTTCCACCGCCTCCCCGCCTGTTTTAACTTCCTTGAATACTTCTGCCCGTCTCCATGCTTTCCAACTCCTTTAGAACATGCGCACAAATCTCCTCCCAAGCCTCCGTTGAAATAGGTGGCCACGACGTTGATCTGCTCCACCTCCCAGTTGAGGTAAGTAGCCAAAGCGGAAAGCGTAGGCAAGGCAATAGACGTCGCAATATACATGTGCAAAACTTTCTGTATACATGGTCCCCCGAGCCGCCAGGTACCCGCGGGAAGCCTTTTGCAATGAAGTGGGTCCGGAACTCCACGAGCTTCTTGTGGACCACTAGATCTAGACCACTCTGCTCGAAATATCCCATTGGCCCTCAAGAACGTTAGACTCATACTGCTTCACGTACGGCAATTAGCATATCTTTGCGTAGGTCCGTGGGTTCCTCCTATCCATTGCAATGGAGGCGACAAATCCCTACCCGCTCATCGCACTGGCCAGGGCGTCAAAACCGTAGCGAACCATAATTTTCACAATTTGGGAAGGGGTGGTCCTTTTCCGAGACAGTAGCCCCGTCCACTTCGATGGCTTGGGCATGAAAGGGGGAAGGAGACGAGAAACCGTCAGTCATTGGCGGGACATATGTGACAAGTACTGATAGGCACAGCCACCATCCCGGATCATCTCTGACTCCGAGTTTGCCATCCTGAATGTACGCATTCCACGGCCCTCGGAGGGTCAGCCCCGACATCACCTGGCTCTCCTTGTCTTCTGCAGGCTCGGTCCGGTGCTGGTGAGGGTAACTAAGCGCTGCGTGCTGTTAAGCCCGGACTGGAAATTGGGACTATCAATATAAAGAGGCTTACAAGTATGATAGGCGTGATATTTTAGAGGGCCGTATTGAGGTTGAGCGATAAAGCGTAGAAATAGAAGGGTGCCAAAGCGTGTTGGGTCCATGAGGAAATTATAAAATGATGTGTAGAAGTAGATTGAACCTTCAAGTTTGTGGTATATAACTCACTGAAGCCTGGGGTCGCATATTGGAATGGATGATCAACATCGCAAGAGTAGGTGAGGTTGAAGGAGTCGCTATGGTCATCGAAGTAGAGTAGAGCGCTCAGCGGTTGAAAACCGCCCAGAATGCAATTCCGGATAATGTTGGCATATTATTCCGTAGCATTGCACCACTCCGGAACTTTTGACTGGTGTGCAAATTATTCAAACACAAACGCGCATGAAAGGGGAGAGAAATGGGAAGGATACAGAGGGGAGACGTTGCATGCTCAGTACATAAAACGCATTGGGTTCCGTGAAGAGTGAGCTGCCGGTGCGATCCAAGGCAGTTTTTTTTTTTAAATCATGCGATCCAAGGCAGTGTCGCAGACTGCATGAAATGCTTCCTTAATGGAGCCAGGCCGGATCTAACAGGGCCATACAAGTGACTTGAGCAACATCTGCGACTCTGGTCGGTTCAAAAAAGAAGTGTATGGTCATGTTGGGTTCACTGAGAGACCAAGCGATGACCGACGGCGACGTGTAGGAACGGTGATTATTGTTCTCGGGCCTAATATAAGCGATATATACAAGATGAACAGCCTGTTTGACAGGCTGACCATGATATACCCAGCGCACCATAGTGTATTGTCGTCCGCAAGCCACGTTTGCTTGTGGCGGTATATATAGAAATAAAGAGCTCAACCGCGAGCCACGTGACCTAAACACCCAATCAACAACTTGTACTCACTTAGTATACTCCTTCCACTACCCTACGATTAAAATTCATAATTACCTTTCCAGAGACTATCACTCACCCCACAACTCGCCTCAAATCACACTCTCCCATTTCCTTCAGAACTCCGGCAGAGGTGGTTGAAGGGCGCACTACGGGGCGACCTCACTGCGCTCTTCCTCGACCTCATGTTCTGAGTGTTCGCAGCCCAGTCCCCTTCCACCCAAATAACCTTTATAAACTTTTTCACAGTAAGTGTCTAATATTGGTGTGATAGAACCCTCTTCTTGCTTCGCAGAGTCATGGACAATACATTTGGATGGCAATTATTCTGATTTTGGGGTGTTATCTCTATTTCTTTGTCTCCTCTCCATCCCGCAGGAAAGATGAATGAAGATCACGCCCAGTCTTGGAGCTTTCGTGGTCACGATATTATGATATCCAAGACTCGCCAGACCTACCGTTCAGGTAGGTAAGTTATCTGTCACCGAAATTGATTCTCATCTCACAAATTAAGTTAAAGTAATGCTTCCTCCCTCATTGTTCTTGTATTCCATAGTCTACGTAGTCTACTCCTTTCCCGTTTACTCCCCATCCCCTTTAAGCCGTTCGTTTCCCCATTTTTAGTCCCTTTGACGTTGCCCCACTTGCAGAGTCCTGATTGACGGCGATCGATAACTTGGTGAACGCCACTTGATTCCAGCAAAGGGCTGAGGGTCTTCTAGCCCCGCCCCGGCCCCACTGAATCTTGTAATATTTGTAAGAGTATCCAAAATTCGCGGTCCCCAAAAGAACCCCCGCTGCCGGGTGCTGTGTATTAGCCAAGAATAACCCATCCGATAACACCTTCCACAATCTGAAGAACATAGCTTCATACTTTGCTAGTAGACACTCTTTCCCGAAGGATCTTCGTGTACTTATGTATGAAGTTCTCCGCCGATGTCCTAAATTCAGACCCAAAACAGCCCCTATCTAAGCAATTTCCATCGTGTGCTCACGATCTTGGCGGACCAGCCTCGAAATATACATCTCGGCTGAAAGTACGAATGAATAGCAGAAGCCTGTGTCCACTCATCTAGAATGCTCTATGGAAAGGGTGTGTTCATCGGGAGGACCATTACTTCCACAAATGCCGGTCAGAAAGTGCTGAACATTTTGTTCTAATTGGATAGACTTCCTTCTCCTGTGCTGTACCACTAGAATATTGAAAATTGGTGCATCTCCAACTGAGCTACGCTGCTAAATTTCCGAGTTCATTGCTGCTCGTGCGCAAACGACAACCGTGCGCATTGAGATATACAGATAGAAAGGTCGAGCCTGTAAACTGCCGCAATGTATGTCTTTGATATTCAACTATGGACACATAATTCCCCGCTCATGCCTATTTGATGTGCTATCTCGATCATTGGCGGCACCGTGCTTCTGCAGCTCAATCGAAAGATCATTGCTTGTTTCAGATTTCGAATATTTTCCAGACGATTCTTGAGTCTCTGATGGCTGTTCCAACATCTAATCTGGTCCTGATAACTGGGCGTCCGTAGTGATTTTGATGAACGGCTTGGATAACAGAATCAACAAAGCTGTGTGCCGCAACACGCAGCCATAAGGCCTCAAGACCCCAGACACAAATTATGCAAGGTTAGTAATTGGTGACGGAACCCCGACCATACAGTGCTCTGTCGTAAAAGTGATACACGTGACTAGATCATGTGTTACATATCACGAGATCACTATCAGGTGATCCTACATCATGGACAGAATGTTCTAGATAGATCTTACATAGATCCTTCCATTCCTTTCCATTCTAATCTAGACTATCTATTGATAGTATGCAGCATTGTATGACTGATGCATAGTCACAGTCCTTTCTAGAATTAGATATTATTATACTCTCTAGGTAGTATATAAGAGGCATGTAAATGGCTGCAATAATCATTGGATTTACATCTGATACTCAGCTCTAAGTCGCTCTCAGCTCTAACCAAAGCTCTCTCAACTCAACACCTAGGTTCTCTCCTAAGTACCTTAACAAGTAAGTAATAGTGTTGTTTAGTAGAGTATCACTGCGCTGTGTAGTCGCTCCTTAGGAGCATGACATATCTTTACAACAGGTTATGGGCCCCGAACGCTCTTCATGAGGCTTGATGTCCCTAAAAAGACATCGTCTCTAGAGTTGTTCTTAACCTAGTAACTGCAAGCTTTGAGCTACCCATAATTGGGCCTAGCACATCGCCACCACATGTACTACTCTGAGTAAACCACTTGCTGGGTGGGACTCATGACGCTTGTTGATTCACAATCAATGTGATTATCAATTCAATTTGAATTGTGTCTGATTAATGTGTCTAACAACTTGCTGACAAATCATTTTCCTTGTTCATAGACTTCATCATCAAAAATGTCATCCAACGCTGCCACCACTCCCACCCCCTTCACCATGTGCCCTTGTCTTCAGGGCCAGGCAAACTACACCATTTGGGTGAGGCACATTCGTGCCTTGCTCATTAAGGACATGTTCCCTGATGCAAACACTTTGGCATGGGAACTGGCCAATGGTACTGCTCCCAATATCCGGGAGATTCCCAACCCTAATGCAGCCAATCCCCCCACTGCCTGCCGACCCACTAATATAGTGGATCTGGTCCAACAGGCTGCACGGCAACGTGTGTCCAAATCTGGAATTGGGACTATCGAGTCCTATCTTCCCAACGACATGCTCTCCCATGGGCATGAAGAGATTTCTGCACTCTGGGATCATCCCCAGAGTATGTTTGGTCAGACTGGCCTGATGCTGATCTGGTCAACTGAACAGGAGATCTTGACTCTCCAGATTCACGAAGGGCAGGACCCTACCCCGGTCATCTCCAAAATGGCCAACCTCTACGCTCGCCTCGCCTCCTCTGGGTGTGACATCCCGGAGATTAGCAGGGCAAACCATCTGATGCACGTGATGCCCCCCTTGTGGTCTGTCACCAGACAGACCTTTTATTCCACAAAGACATCTATGTCTGATGTCACGTGGGAGGCGGCGCAACAGTGGATTGTCTTGCACTGGAGAAATATGATCTCTGAGGAGAGGATGAACAAGATGGCCAATCATGGTTATCCCCAACCCCATCAATGGAAGGGTTGTCAACCCAACCAGAACCAGGCTGGACCTTCGGGTCAACAGCAGCAACAGCAGCAACCCCAGAATCAGGGGAAGCAGCAAGGCGGCCAGGAAGGGAAGGGAAAAGGAAAGGGGAAGGGAAAGGGGAAAGGACAGGGAAAGAAGGGAAAGAAAGGTGGAGAAGAAGCGGTAAAATCTGCGACGGGAGAGTCCGTCTCAGTTATGAGGGGTTTCAAACCCTCATACAACATGAACTCGGTAGTGGGTCCACCCGCGCCTCCAAGTACCCTGGCTGAGC
>MU151197.1:0-65895 GCA_015584085.1 Macrolepiota fuliginosa MF-IS2 | reverse complement strand
GGACGGATAGATTGGTGAACAACATGTATCCCCACTGCAAGGTGTTAATCACTAATTTTGCGAGTGCATGAAAAGCTCCCCACCTCTGTCGAGGGTAGGCAAGTTTAGTGAGTACCTCGCTCTGTATGAATAACAAATTCTTCTTACCTCTATGTAATAAGTCAAGCGCCCGCTCGCCTTCCCCTGCAATAAAATGTGCTTGAACCTAGCGACTGGTCAGAAACCCAATCTTCAGGAAAGGGGATAGATACCTCGAATCCACCAACAAATGGAATAATCGTGTCGTTTAGCTCAGGGCTCAGTGGACCGATATCCGTCCAGAATTGTGTCAACCCTTGGCTTATCGCTTTGTTCTGATCCTGTCCCTGCGTTACATTGAATAGGATAGCAAGGGCATTCCCATCCTGAGGATGCAAACTCGTCAGCTCGTTGTCACGGTACATCCCTGCCTCCTCGTCCCATAACAGATTATTTATCGCATTTTTTAGTGCTGTCGCGTTCGCCGTATATGCGTTGGACAATTCACTGTCTCCCAAATTGCTAGCAAGTTCAGCCCCAGTTACAAGCGCCTATCCCGATTTGTGAGGAATCCATCGTCAAATAACAAACAAGAACACACCTGGTAGAGCATAACATTTGCCGCAGAATTGTGTCCCTGGCCTCCATCCCTTCCCCAGTCATTGGAGAATGCTTGCGGAACGTCCATCAACCCCGTCTCATCGACCTGACCCTCCAAGAATGCGATGGCCCGTGTATAGTTTGTCCATACAGTTTTGACGAAATCCAAGTCTCCGGTGTATAGCCAGATGTTGTGTGTCCCTATCAAGGACCAGGCGATATAGGTATCACTACCCTTCGCGTTTATTGGGGGGCCAGAATATTGCAAGGAACCCGTCACAGGATCCTGCGTGGAGAACATGACAAGTAAAGCATTCTTGCTCGGCAATATATCATTAAGGGCGACCAATTCCGTGTGGCTTGATATGCCCATATCACCTAGCAGAATATGTTGAATGATTGCCTTATTTTTCGTCTAAATTCACGAACCTGGCCAGATATTCCTGTGAAAAGACTCCTTAGCACTGCGGGTTACGGGGACATAGGGCAACCTACCGGTCACGCTTCGCTCCATCGACCAAGATTGGACCTTCAACTGGTCCTCCAGTGGCGTTATTGGCCCAGCCTACGATTCAAGTCAGTTTCATGCCAATGGTCATTCACTGATTCTTACCGTGTGGTGGACAAGGTTGTTGCCGAGCTTGATGTACGTCAATTGTATTCGTCTGGACCGTATAAGCTCCCGCATACCACAACCTCGTCAAAAAGTCGGGATCATGGAAACTAGGATCATGGGTGAAGAAATATCCAGTGTATGCTCGTAAATCATCCCAATGCGGCATAAAGGTGTTTTGAACACCGACATCCGCAATACTGACCGGGGAATCTGAGTTGCTAACGATGGTCATGAAACGAAAGCCACCGCGTTGTTGGGCTACCGTCTGCATGAGTTCCCCTTGCTGGAGAGGAACCGGGAGGGATTGGACCCCATCGCCGTTCATCGTGGCTACCGTGCGGCACGAGTCGTCAGAGTCGACAGGGCTAATGAATTCAGCAGATTCGGTGAAAGAGAGGGAGAGGCGAGAGTCGGAGGTAGCATCGGCGACGGTCAACAAGACGCGGCCGCCAACCTTAGGATGTTTTAGCTCAAACGCATTTTCCTATGAGATTTAGTACCTCTTGACCGAAATCCACCACAACAAAGCTTCCATTTCCACTCAGTATTGTCGCTCCCGCAGACGAATTCACGAGAGCACCCGCGTTCTGTACATCGCCGGAGACGGTTCGTATACTGGTTGGGCGGCTCGTTCTATTCTTGGGTGCAAAATTGAAACTGTCCCAAGGTCCAGGAGGAGCCACTGCCGCCGCCTGAAACGAAATGAGTGAGAGGATTGCGAGTGGCACGAACATCTCTGCTTCGAGTCTGTGCCATCCGCGATGAATTGTGGCGGTATATAACCTGGCCCTTTAGATACCTTACCCCACGCTTAGACTTCTAGAAGACGCATGATTTCATCACATGGAGAGAAGCCATTTAGAGACAGGGCTATAAAATAAGCGGGATTTCTCATGAGCAGAACACAAGGCTCATTCACTACTTTATCTGCAACAGAAACTGAGCCAAAACGCCGTTGATACGCAGAGCACTAGTGGACTTCGCCAAACCTTGCCAATCCGAACGTTACCTCGAGAGAGAGGCAAGGCCATTTGGTTGACAAGCAAGATTAAAAGCCGTCCTGAGGCCCGTGAAATACCGGCCGGAATAAAGAAGTGAGACCACAAGGGCCGAGGGGAAGCAGTGAGAGAGTCTGTGTATTAACAGCTGGGCAGTGCATGCCCGCCGGTTCGGGAACCGCTTCAAGGCCTTAGCTTTCTGAGGCCCTTTGGTAGCCTGGTGGGTCAACTTCTGGAAGGCTAGTCACATGAAGTATATTGAATATATTTCTGCTGAAATTTCTCACCTTGTTCTTCTCATTATGCCAATTCAGTCTACATCAGGACTTAGGAGACTTCGACACCCCGACTTTCTTTTCTATGGAATATAATGGTAAAACTTCACCCGAGCGGGATCCCACCGCCGAGGACTTCTAACTTTACTGGAGAGGACAGGGATTGGCCCAAACCCATTTATCCGCCGCAAGCACCTTTCTTAGTTCGATTTTTCTTCCCTTCCCTCCTCCATAGGGCCCTACGACTGCCATAATCGCTGGTCACGCATTCGTACCAACATATTCTGGGCCTGCAGACCCACATCTGCACTCTACACCAACCGGACTCCTCCCGCATACCACCTTAAAACCTTATTATACGCGTAGATACTGTCCTATCGAAGGGCGTAGTTACATAGGCTAATCCTACCAGGCTTACTACGCCTTAGTAGTTAATCTGCTTATAGCAGCGTAGAAATGCAGAGTCCAACACCTCAACAGCAACCTCGAGGCACGTGCCACCACTGTGTACACGCGTTTCACAGGCTAAATTCTAATTAGCCACACACTGTGCTGCCGTCCAACTTTTCCTACCCACTCGATCGTCATAATCGCCATGGCCGGACTTGAGGGACTCGTATCAATCATCTACCACGAGAAACAACAATCAGGTTCAATGCTTTGTGCGCAACATGCACTGAACTCCCTCCTTCGTTCGCCAATCTACTCCGGCAATCGTGAACGTTGGGCTAACTGATATTTCATGAATGCTGCAGAAGGACCCTTTGTATGCCTACTGATATCAAGACCATAATCTCCTTCTGACTGTACCCCCAAGTTTACAGCACCCGATCTCTCGGAGATTGCCCGAAATCTGGACCTCCTGGAAGCCCAATACAATACCGAGAGTGAGCGAGGTGAAAGCAAGAATATGGATGACACCGGTGCGGTAACTGTCTGAAAAGGCTGACAGTTCTTTTTGACGGTCTTTTAGGTTTCTTCTCTGTTCAAGTTGTAGAGGAGGCCTTAAAGGTCTGGGGCCTTAAGTAAGATGACGCTTCATCCATGGATACCACACCCCTTATTTGTATCACCAGTCTAGTGAGATGGCGCAGTACTGCTATGCGCCCTTTTCAGGATCATCCACAGTGCGTTTTTTCTCCTGTTCATTAACCCGGCGAAGCTGGAAAACGACCATAGTACACAACTAGCCTTCATCCTCAATTTTCAGCAACACTGGTTCACCCTTCGCCGTTTTGGACCAGCTTCCGCTGATATTGGCGCCGATAGTGGTGAAGGGCACTGGTTCAACCTTAACTCATTCCTGCCAGCTCCAGAATGGGTTGGAAGGTTGTATCTCAGCATGGTATTAGGGCAAGCAGAGACCGAGGGTAATTAAATGCAGCGTGTGGTTTGACCAGTAGCTGATGGGAGAACCCAGGATACTCGGTTTTTGCGATCACTCAAGCCGATCCCTCGATACCTCTCGCCCTTGCACGAACTGACGCAGATGACGTTGCCGCTTCACTTCCAGAACCTATGTCTGCTAGTCAATCGAGCGTCTACAATGCAACGAAGCGTAACCCAGACGTTTCTAGACATCCCGTAAAGGCTTCAGGGAGCAAAAACCCACTTCATTCCGCGGAGGGTGTTGAGGGTGCTATGGAAGGAGTTGAAGATGAAGATTATGATCTCCAGGCTGCTCTTCAGGCTTCCCTGGCGAGCCAAGAAGGTTATGGGTCGCATCATTATGGCTCTCTTTCTTCCAGCATTCCGGCTGACCCCCCATCTCTTGTTCGCGCGACGTCGTCCTCAACTACATATGCTACTGCTACAAGCCGATCTACATCAACGAATTCCAGCACACAATCCTCACAGCCTCTGGGTCTACCCGGACATGCTGATTTGGATCCTGTTACAGCAAGTATGGAGCGCAACAGAGTGCTCCTACAGCGGATGCGAGAGCAACAGGAATTTGCTCAGAGGGAACTATGGTCAGGAAACGGACTAACGCCTGAGGAGGAAGCAATACAAGAGGCGCGGCGGCAGGCACAGCGAAGGCAGGAAGAGGAAGAGGAAGAACAGTTGAGAAAGGCCATCGCTGAAAGCGAAGCGATGGCAAGGGAATGGGATGGACAGCAGAGGAAATCTGATCCAGACGAACCCCCGTCTATCGATAGAGGTGTTGGTGAATTAGTTTCCTCCGGCCATCTCGTGGAGGGACACCGCAACTACGATGATGAGGATCAAGAGCTACAAGCAGCGCTGAGTGCTTCTCTGCAAAATATCCCGTCTGAGTGGCAACCCTCGGATCTCCCACTGTCCTCCGCCCCAAAGCAGTCGCAACCCAATAGAAGCGCACCACCGAAGGCGAAAAGTTCGGAGGTGATGGACAAGAGCAACAAGTCCGACAGCCACAACAACATGGATGTGGATGACGATGAAGAATGGCATTCAGAATCAGAGGCTTCTGATCCTGACGTCGATATACCTGGGAAGCAAGGTGCATCTGCACCAGAAGGACAGAGTTCTCCTCCGACACTTGATGAAATTAGAAAGGCGCGCCTGGCGCGGTTCGGTTTGTGACCTGGACCTAATATCATGTTGTCGTCATGGGGGTTATATTTAGCTGTACAATGTATAATCTTCTTTGATGTCTCTCGCAGAAACTTGGCAAGGTTTGGTGACATCACATGATGATATTCGATGATATCCATACGCTACTGCCAAGCCGCCCAGCATACAGAAAGACCCAAGGTAATGAACCTTGAACTGCCGAACAACCCTACTACTTATCTCCTAGGTAGGTTCCGTTAGGATGATACGTGAAAATGAGCCCGCGCCGCAGAAACGGGAAGTATGCTCTGGTTTGTGTTTATGTATACCTTTTTGGGTTACGCGGCGCATTTCCTGAACAGGTACACTCGGAACCGACACCGACCTCCGTTGCCAGTTGCTCTGCATAGTAATCGGCGCCCCTTTCATTTCTGGAGGATGCGCGACATAGGAACCTATATGCGTTAGTACTCGGCTGCCAATGCATCTATGGAGTGATGTTGCAAATAATGACAAAGATCTTGTCATTCGCGCTCAATCCGTGCGGATTCTCCGCCGTTGGTCCTGCTTTCCAATCCCTTCATCTGATTATCTGAAGTCTGATAATCTGAGACATCACCTTACTTCCTGTCTTCGGTGGAAACCATCGGAAACCATCAATTACATTGAGCCGAACGTCCCGACCAATACCCACACACAACTTCGCATCTAAATGATTAAATAAATATCTGAATGATATCCAATGATGTACATGATCTAGCCCAGATGGTGGAGACCATCCAGTTCGGAAACTTCTCCAATGGTAGTTTATCGCACGAAATCGCAGCGTGTCCACTTTTGGACATGAGTATCACTTCACCGAAACGTCCCTCCGTTGAGTCGGTTTTTGGTGTTACGAGGAGGTATGTGAGCTATTTTTGGCACTCCTCCGTGCCCGATGGATTGATAAAAATAGAATACAGGGTCGACAACTCAAAGTAATTATGGACCTCGAAACCTAGTGAGATGTAGTCTCAAAGATGAGTATGGGTATGTCATATTGATCAACCCAGATTAAGGACTAGGCGGCATGCGTTCTTGGTTGATAAAATATCAGGACGGCAGGAGCAGGGTTTGTCAGGACTGTCGAACAAAGGAGTGTGTACATTGCAGGGAACCGAGGGCACAGGGGCAAAGCGCATACCTAGATCTGGAGGTGAATAATAAAGTAAACTACAGTTGCTACCGACGAATGCTTAAATAATGAAATGGTTGTCATAGAACATACATACATGTGTTGCAGGGCATACGGCCAAGGGGAAGACATAATGAATGAAAGGAGCAGGAGCAGGGTATGAAAGTGGAAGGGAAACAAAGCTTTTAACGGAGGTCCAAGATGCCCCAAGGTAGATTGTAGAATAGAGGATAGTAAAAAAGGCAGCGAGAGAAAATAATAAATACAGTGACATGGATACAGGAAAAGTAGACAGGTGACAAACAGAAAGGCTATTACATCCCATGTGTTGGTACTGGATTTTCAGCTAACTGCGGACCCAACCCTTCTTGGTGTTGACTTTGCCGCCGTTCTTGTTCACCTTGTTGCTCTTGTTGCCACTCTTGTTCTTGTTGTTGATGGCGTTGTCGCCTACCCGAGGCGAAACGCAAATATCGAGAGAATCGATTGTTCAATCCATATGTAGAGGCTGTTAAGGCTGATCGTCGTGAGCCCAGACCTTGGTGGTGGCGGAGATCCCTATCTGGATTGTCTGGGTAAAGACCATCGATGCCGAGTTCTTGGCTTTCCCTCTCGTCCCCGTGCGACAAGATAGATTCAAGTGCGAGGAAATCTACATTCAAATTAAGCCAATAAATGACAATAGAACAACACAGAGACATACCTTGTCGACAGATGGGACACGAACTAGACAACTCCAACAACCATTGATCAACACATTGGGGATGGAACCGATGCTTCCCTTCACAAGGTAAGACTCTAATGTCATCACCCTCCTCGAAATCGACGATACATATAGGACACGTCTCCCGACCTATCGCTTCAAGACTCAAGTCATTTCGAACAAGAGTGTTGTCCTGTGGATTCGGTTTTCGAGAAGGTGAATACGAGGAAGGTGTGGAGGAAGGGCCTTCTCCTCGATCGTCTGCGTTTGTGTCGGTTTGTGATGTACTCGGTCTCAGATCTGCACGTGTCAAGGCGGGCAAGTCTCTTGTCCTGAGGTTGCTCGTTGTCGCCCCATCTGTCGCGGTAGCCTTTCCATTCCTTGCGATGAATGCGCTTTGTCTGTTTGCCGCAGTCTGATCCACGACTTCCCATTGTGTAAGCTCCTGAGCCTCCATGTCCTTTGCCGTGTTCCCTCCGCCAGCGGGTGTTCCCGCACTCTCCTCTTCATTGCTACTCCCACTTCCAAATTTGACAATAGGGAATGTGTCCAATATAGCTCTGGTGAGACCTCTCGCGCGACCTTGTGGTGAACCGTCTATACCCATCCTAGCCCGTGGTCCGTACCGCTCTGGATGCCGCAATGCACGAATGGCCTAACCATAGAAAGCAGAAGACAAATCAGGGAGAATGACAATCGGAAACAGATAGCTTCATCAGTTGATATTCATTGAATAGAAACAGCAAGGCCTACCCCCGAAATAATCACAACGCAGAAAAGGGCAGAAACGCAGCCTGTAATAGCATATAGGATGATCCTAGCAAGGGGGGAGGAGTCCATGATACATCAGAAATTCACCACCTCCGCTGCGCAGGATGATGATGGTCGAGAAGAGACCAGAGACCAGAACTCACATGGCGAGGGCGGTATTACTGGAACCGGAACCCCCTGAATTTCCGCTCCCACCATCAGTACTAGTAACGGCAGGACCATCTGCATCTCCTGTAGCATTGTATGCGCGCAGCACTGCGTATAGAAAACCGGGTTGTGTAGCATAGCCCTTTGCGATAGAGTCCCTGACAGCGTCAGCAGTGTCGTTTAGCCGCTGGGAATCGTACTTGGAAATACTGGCGTTCGTGGGTGAAAGTTGGCCGAACTGATAATCAATGAGGTGGGCGCTGGTCTTGCTTTGCGTCGAGAAGATGTCGAAGACTTGATCGAATGTGGCAGGATCAGCATATTCGGGATTTATGACGCAAGCGATGGAATGCAATGAATATAGCAACTGGGGCAAATATAAGTGTCTGGTTCAAGGGAAAACGAGTAACGCACGGCTGCGACCGCGCCCTTGTCGCGTGCGAGAGTGAAGATGTCGATGTCCATTGAAGCATCGGTTGCGTTAACATCACAGGAGACCATTGCGATCCAGGGTGCAGAGGCTGGGCGCTGG
Organism: Macrolepiota fuliginosa MF-IS2; assembly: GCA_015584085.1. Taxonomy (NCBI): domain Eukaryota; kingdom Fungi; phylum Basidiomycota; class Agaricomycetes; order Agaricales; family Agaricaceae; genus Macrolepiota; species Macrolepiota fuliginosa. Next base: position 57,526 of record MU151197.1, on the reverse strand, counting down.
TCAGCATCACAGCCCGACAATAGCTGAGGCACTCGCACTTGGCGGGGTGAGCTCATTCACGGTATCCTCGGCGAAGTGGATCAGGATGCCCTAGAAAAAGGTAGGAATATCGTCAGGAGAACCGGATGCCTTGGGGGCGGCGGCAAACCTTGCTGATTCCCTGGGTTCCATTGCCAGCCAACTGATACGAAACATTCTCCACATAGTTACTGAGAGAGATATGAGGGTGGTATGAGGGCGGAATAGCCGAAAACAAACCCATTTGAATACCACTGCAGGCGAAGCTGGGATATGTCGGTGATGTTGAGGCCACCGGCAATAGCGTCCTGGGTTGAATTGGTGGGAGAGGCTGGGATGTATGCGGCAGCCTGGGAAAGGAAGAGGAGAAGGAGGGGTATCATGGACGATAACGAGTAGAGGTGCTCGAGACCTGAGGCCTGAGGCGTAGAGTAGATAAAGGAGAAGGTGGATTCCTGCAAGACCACACGTGCACACTAATAACACAGCCAATATTAAATATTACATTCACACAAACTGCCCAGACGGCTCCGCCACCACGCCACCTCCTCCTGTTCGGTCGTATACTAACTTGCCTCGTACATACGTCTGTTCGACAATGCCCTGTAGCTTCTGCCCCACATACGGCGTAATCTTGTTCTTAAAATTCAAGCCGTCCTTTGTGACCTACACACCCCCTGATGAGTGATGTCTCAAAATAGCTCAGCCCCTCTCACGTACCACAAACTCGGCTGTGCTGTCCCAGAGAACAAAGTCCCCGTCGTATCCAACTTGCAGCCGACCCTTCTTGTCATCAACGCCAGCGTGTTCAGCCGTACGCCGGCTTGTCCACTCTAAAATTTTACCTAGTGAAACCCCGCGTCTCTGGCCCTCCGTCCACAGGAGGCTCAGTCCAAGACCGAGCGTGCTGATGCCGCCCCATGCATTCATGATATCACCTTCTTCAATCTTCTTCAGCTCGGCCACACACGGACTATGGTCAGAGACTACACAATCAATCGTTCCATCCTTCAAAGCCTCCCACAGTAAATCTCTATTCCCTCGCTCGCGAATCGGCGGGCAGCACTTGAACTCTGTTCGGCCATCAGGGATATCATTTGAGGAGAGGCAGAGGTAATGGAAGCACGTCTCCACTGTCAAGTTTAACCCATCAGCCTTCGCTTTCCGTATCATGTGGAGCGCATTCGCTGCAGATAGGTGCACGATATGGCACCGTAACTTAGGGTATTTCCTTTGCATCTCTATAACAAAGTTGATCGCATCAATCTCGAGTTTCTGCGGTCGTGATCGCAAGAAAGTCGAATAGTGTGTTGGGTCGTCTGGGTCGTGGTTGTGATCTAGTTCATCTGTTGCCCTCATTTCGGCATGGAAGAGCAGAACACTTGACCGTCCCTGCAAATGTTTGATTATAGTTCACTATCATATCTCATGGAAATACCCGTTACCTGGAGCGCTTGTATCGCCAGTTCGGCGTCCGCCTCGCCTACACATGGGAACTCCTGGTATTAATGTCAGCACCCTGTCGCATACAGATGGAAGGCACAACATCTCACATCTACACCACTCTCAATGAGGAAGCATTTGAAACCCTTTACGCCAGCATCAATGAGGGGGGCAAGATCTCCCTATAACACGTGCCGGAAATAGGAGTTACAGACAAGCTGATCAACAAACATTTTCAGAGGATTACCCGACAGGGAGATATTACCTGATTTCCTGGAATGACCCCTCCCCAGAAACCGACGTCGACGTGACATTGCCCACGGGCCGCCTCACACTTCACTCGGAAATTGCCTATCGTCGTCGTTGGTGGAATTGAATTGAGCGGCATGTCGATGACAGTTGTGACGCCCCCTGATGCTGCTGCATGCGTGCCTGTCCAGAATCCCTCCCATTCCGTTCGGCCGGGCTCGTTGAGGTGGACATGGGCGCTAGGAGACGGGGTGCGTGTCAGGGGTCTCTTGTGTTACAGAGATAGAGTCTACTTGCTCGACTAGCCCTGGTAGCACGGTCTTATCTCCCGCGTCAATCCAAGTGATCTTGCAGTTCTGTGGGAGATGTGGGGCCAGATCATTCCTCGAGTATTGCTTCAGCTGGATGTCAGTGATCTTTCCGGACGATATGTCGATGATAAATGTTGCTGGCCGGGGAACATCCTCACCCGGGAGAAGCACCTGTCGAGCTGAACAGACAAGGAGATGAGACATGGCAAGTCACAAGGAGCAGTAAGAAGTCCTGCGTAACCTTGGAGTTCTCCTACCCGATAAGGCGCTCTTCTCCAGTCATGATAAGTCTATCATAGACGCCTCCGGTTGGTAAACGGTGTGAAAGCTGCTAAAAATACTTATAAGTTTGACTGTATGACTGTTCTTTGCTGTATAATTCGCGCACAGCCTCTTTTAATAGCTTGACGTTGTGCTATTTACCAGGTATTGGCGGGGGGCTCCTGAGCCCGAGTCCGCCTGGGTCCCGATGTTATCGTCTGGTAGTTGGGTTGCCAAGATCTTATAACCACGCCCCATGGTCAACCACCTAGGGCTTATGATCCGAAGTCAATATACACCGGCTCGGTCTTGATTTCGATTGCGATCTGCTTCATCAGTCCATCAATATTTTCCGCAACTTCATACTCTGATGAATCTCGAGCATCTCCACAGCCTCCACATGATATATGAATAGTATGGCTCCTATTTGACAGTCCTGTTGATATTCCAATCGGTGAACTAAGATCTGTGTCGCGCTCGGGTCAAGGCTACATCCGCTATATATAACCGGGTGTACCACATCATCATGGCTCTGTTGCTTCTCGAGTACCTAACTGCCACTGCGCTGCGGCTATAAAACACCCTCCTCCTCCCTTCTCTCCAGTCTTGTCAGGTCTTGGCCCCGTGTACACGTCCACTTTTACAGCCATGGACCCATATCACTACGTTAACAACAGCTATGAACTCGAGAACACCAGTGGAAGAAGTGTGATTCCACGGAGACTGCCTCCTGTCCCTAGTCTCCCCTCACTGCGGACAACGTCCTCTCCAGTCTCATCTGCTTCGTCTTCCCCACCGTCCTCCGTGTTCTCCTTATCACCATCAGCATCTGCTTCGTCTTCGCCCGCGTCGTCTCCGGGGTCATCCCCGAATCACTCTCCCTCCAAGTCCCCAAGCGTGCTCAAGCGAATTTCTTCCAGACCGCTGCCTCAGATTCCTAGCTCCAGACATACTCTGGGTCTGAGCCACAACCGAGTTGCGCCGAATCAAGGCGTACAGTTGATCGTGTGCAGAGGTTGCATGAATTGTATTACCAGCAGCGAAAGTCTGTTACCATCTTCTGCTGTGAGTAATTCTTTCACCACGCCAAGCTCCACTCTTGTTATTGCCCTTCCCGCTCCTTCCATTCACTCAACCCCGGCTTTCCACTCCACGTGGCTCCGTGATATCCTTGATACCCCACCATTGGACGATTTTTACTTCGCCCAGCTTAACAACAACGAATCAAATGCTGATAATTCGCTGGATTATATAGGTTCCTCCTGGGTCTCGGGCATTCCGCGGATTTTCAGGAAAGGCATCTTTGTTCGTAGAAGTGTAAGTTCCCGCCTGTCACATCTTCGCGAGATCACTCCAATAATTGAATTCTTATATAGGTACAATGTAACCGCCTCCGTGGCGCGTGTCCAACTGATGACCACGGGTGCACATACGATGCAGGAAATCTTCTGCACTAGTTGTTCCGTCTCTCTTGGCTGGAAGATAGTCAAAGCGCACGAAAGATCTGAGAGATGGAAGGAAGGAAAGTGGTTATTGGAGCTGGAGAATCTTTGGTTGGCGAAGAGTTCGGACGTGTCACATTCGGGTTTTGAGGACCCGGTGGAGCATGAACATGTGCATGAGAGGGCAAGAGATTCAGTGAAACAGTCTCGTGGAAGGAGAGGGTCTGAGTTCGGTACAGTATCAGACAGATACCCAAAGGATGCAGTGAAGATGGTCAAGGTTGCGAGGGAACAAGGTCTGGGGTTGGAGTTCGGATCGGAAATAGAAACGGTGAGGAGGTCAATCAAAGGGTATCCTCAGACGCCAGGGCGTCATCACTATAGTCAAAGTACACCTAACTTTGATATGAGGGGGTATCATGGCAGTGGAAGTGCCATTCACTTGCCCATGACTGTTACGACCTGAGCTCAGTTGGGCGTCTCTTTCTTTTACGTTCAATTTCGTTTCTTTTCGGTTTTTATGTTTTCGAGCTTATATATTGTATCCTCTCGTTGATATCCCTCGTTCCAGTTTTTTCTTCTTATCTCTCTATCTTTCCACCACTTGACGACCCATCATGACCGGTGACTACACCTAAGTATTTCAGGACACTAGAAACCAATGACATGTATTATAGCCGTAATTGTAGAATCGCATCAGGTAGATCCTTGCACCCACTCTTTATAACAATCTGTCAGTGTTGCAATACACACACTTCTCAACCATCTCAATCGCACCACCTACCAACAGGGTGCTACACAAGTTACAACCTCGCTCCCTGGTCCGATGTGTTGTTCTTCATTCCGTTCAGTTTCGCGTTTCCCTTACATTTTTTATCGCTCCACAGATACTTCTTGATCACTCCACACATGTATTGCACGGTACATGCTTCGTTACACAAGATCTTTGGAAAGTGGCTCGTCGTGTCGCCTTGAACCTGCAGAGAATCATTCCTGTGCTTGATACTATCCCATCACGCCGAAGACACAGACAGTTTCACTTTCGCTGATTTTGATCATGGTGTGATGCATATGATGAGGGGTATCCGCCAGTGAGGAGATTTGTAACACATCATCCATTCGATCAGCCCGCAAATTCGAAAGGCCTATCGGATGCATTCCCTGGTGGGGCTATCATGCCCAAACAGGCATTCCTGGAACGCGTCAGAAGCGCGTCTTGATAAAACTATGAGTATCAACGCCGGAGTTCAAGATGAACTGTTCGTCGGTCTTGTGCAGTTCATCTCATGGACGGGCATTGACTCCCCGGAGAGGCGCAGGTGAGGTTAGATAGGTACCTCTTGGGCTGCAACCAGTCAGAATGACTCTCATCCAGGTTTTTTTGATCTGCCGTCCTGGGGTTCTTCCAGCCGACATTCTGATTTTGAGTGTTGTATTTGGTGTACTTGTATGGAGTTATTGCCGCACCTGTTGGATGCACGAATTCCGATCATTGCGACACACCAGGAACGAGTGGCAAAGTGTGGGTCAGAGTTTATGCCTAGTTGTCAAGTAATGACGTTCGAAGTGCAGACGAGGTCAGTGAATGGTTCTGGATAACGGCAGCTAAAAAGCAATGTGTTTGAGGCCGTCGCATGAGAAGAAATAATTCAAGTTAGATAGTTTCAGAATCTCAATGTAAACGTCGGTGCATACCAATATATACATGTGCTATTGAATTACTATCGTACTATAGCTGCTAAGTTAGAAGGAGGATGTCAAGGGGATCAAAGTTCGGGAACGTGAATTGCCGCGATCAGGGATTTTAGATTCGGTTCGGAAGTCTGGTTTTAGCAGCTTTTAGTGTGATACCAAGCATGATGTGAAGTTGGCTGACCACTGCAGAATTCCTAACTCCCCCTCTTTGTAACAGGCACTTATAACTAGGTTCCTACGCCGTTTCTTTATTTCCTTTAACAAGACTATCTGATGAGTTATTTGACAAGCCATCGCAGGCGGGATTAGGATTTGTCCCCATAGCAAGAAACATATCGGAAAGCCGAAAAAGAACAGGCATGATATCGGACTTGACTAGCAAACCCTGCAGCTACGATCCTCTGCTAGCGTGTTAGTACACTAGTGTAATTCGTCACCACAAATCCTATGCAGGATTGGGCATGTTTCGTTGTGAAGACCCATAATACAATTTAACGGCCTGAAAATTCGAATTACGCCTTGCATCTGCAAGGTCTTGGCACACCGACTCTCATCTATACTTCCAAGGCAGAGGGCTGGTGGTCATCCTATCTTGAGGATGTGTACAAGGAGCGCAAGACATTGCTCCTCTTAAACAGGAACGTTGAAGCCGCTCCCCGAATTCCTTATAGTACCGCAAAAAATGGCGGGATGGAATCATGGGATAATTTCACGATTGGGACCTATTAGGACCTTAAGCCGAAGTTGCACATGAACCATGACTCAAATAACCTTGTGTGTGAGCTCTACCAGCCTCAGGCAACCTTGTGCGCCACTCCCAGGCCGTGATAGCTTTTCATCATACTGTGGCATGCCATCCACATGTCTTAACTAATAGTGCTAATACCTTGCGAAGAAGGACTGTGGTGTCTTAGGCTGGGAGAATTACTTATGCATCAACGATCAAAAGCACAGAATCATGTGGTTGATACGTATACCATAGCCTACTTACACACTTACTGCCAGGCGTGCATCATGATTGTGGGTGTTGAACAAAATGGCCTTTGGCAAGCTGTGTGATGCTGATATACTAGGGTATGGGCACGGCTGTTCCAGTTTTTATCATCATGTTTCGTGTCAGACGCGGTGTTGGTTCAGCTTGGCATGCTGGATAGAAAGTGCTATTGCGTACTGTGTGCTGTGAATATAGTAGTGGGAGGTGGACAGTCGGGGACTCTGGCTGATCTTATCGAATCGCCGGAGAGTAAGCTTTCAGTTTGGAGAGATGCAACACATCATTATGCATAATTATGATACCTATTTATTATCCCAACTAGCGGGTAAGTAAGCGTAGTATTTCAGTTTAATCTATAGCTGGAGCCAGCCCGATGTTCAGCGGACTTGAAGAAGTGGTGATACTAACTTCCAACATGCGGAACATGCAGATCAAGGCATTTAACTTCTATCTACGATTCCACACTGGCGAGGGTCTCCTCAGTCAATTTACGACATGGTTATGACGGAGTCACGTGCAACAGAGGCCTCATTAGAAGAATTGAATTGTGGTGGGTGTATTACTCAAGTGGCTCTTCGCTAGATCCTTATATTCTCTCCACGACGCTGGTTGATCCCCCCTTGTCCTCCCCCGAGGAGCTCATGTCTGTTGCCTTACCACTATTTCTCTAATGTCCACAACTGTTCCTGAAGCCCAAGCCGAACCATTTTCCTTGGTTTCTACGAAGGACGCGCTGGACTCGTTACGATCTCCACGCGACAGCGAATTCAGCGACCGGGTGCCGGAGAGGGAATCTATTGCCACATCAGTTTCGGAGCTGGATGATATTGCTCTCGACGACGACGCACCAGCACTGTTTTCTGCTCCCTCCGTTGCTTTGATACACGAGCCTCCATCAGCTTCGGGTTTGTTGACACCAACACAAACGCCAGATACTGGAATAAATGGAAATGAAGAACAAGTTAACGGCGGGCCCGTTAATGGCAGTAGTATGAGTGGGGTGGATCTTGAATTTCCGTCTCCAAAGAAGTCCCATCAGAAGTCTGCATCAATCACTACTATTCGGTCTGGACGTAATCTATCCTTCATAGAGGATAAGAGACGTTCGGCCAGGATCAGCTTGGATGGGCAACAGGCGTTACAGGAAGAATTCTCACGATTACAGAAGGAAAGACAGGCGTTGCAGGAGCAGGGAGCTGAGGAAGCCATTGATTGGGGTGAGTTTTTCAACTTCAGTGATACTGCACGAACTAACAATTTCACAGATTTCTGGGGAGCCGTTATTTCGAGTAGGTTGCTCTTGTATAGTAAATTTCTGCAAAGTCTAATTGAGAAATTAGACTACCAAGGGTTTGCGGCGGAACGACCGGAAGAGCTTGCCGAAGCGATCGCGAAGGGCATCCCTGCAACTTTACGCGGTATGATGTGGCAGCATATGTTGGTCATCTATTTTTATCTCTAATAGGTGCCCTTATGACAAATATTACATAGGGCGGCTTCAAAGGATCTCGAACTCGAGGGCACATACATCAAACTACTGAGGGAAACAAGCACACACGAGAAATCCATTACAAGAGACCTAGGAAGGTGCGTGGTGTTTGTGGATCGGAGTCGTGCATATATGTGACCTTGTGGAAAGGACGTTCCCGCATCACGCCTTCTTCACGGATGGGCAAGGTATTGGGCAAGAGAATCTGTTCAACGTCCTTAAAGCTTACTCATTGTGAGTTGTGCTGTCGCTGCTACCATCTCAAGTTTCTGATCCTACTGGTAACAGGTACGACTCCCAGGTTGGGTATTGCCAGGGCCTGCCATTTGTTGTAGCGGTGCTATTGCTGAACGTGCGTCAAGTACCAGGGATGTGTGAGGGCTTTTCTGACATATACCAGATGCCAGATGAGGAAGCATTCTCCCTTCTTGTGCGCCTCATGCAAGTATATGACTTGAGGGGTCATTATCTACCAGAAATGCCGAAATTGCAAATGCGTCTCGTGAGTTTGTTTTGTTGAACATGCGCGTCAGTATGCTGATTATGATCAGTTCCAGGTAAATGAGTTCAGGTGGTCGTAAACCCCGGTTTTGAATATTGTTTCCTTCCGAATAGTTTGACCGATTGATCGAGGAGTTGCTCCCGGTTCTCCACGTGCATTTCCTAAGACAAGGGATCAAATCCAGCATGTTTTGCTCACAGTGGTTCCTGACGATGTTTAGTTATCGGTAAGAAGGTCGTTGAGCTTGATCAAGCGTCTCTGACCCTGTTATCAGCTTCCCACTAGAAATTGTATTCCGAATATACGACCACTGTCTGGCGAATGGAATTGAAGCCATCTTCGGCTTTAGCATCGTCTTACTCAAGAAGAACGAAGAAAATCTCTTGAAACTCAAATTCGACGAGATTCTCGACTTCTTGAACAATAGACTACTCGACGAGTATAAGGTATTCATTCGCTGTTTATGCTGTTTCACTTCTCAATGGTTGCGGATAGGTGTTGGGAGAAGGTGGCAAACCAATTGAACCTACCAGGTACAACGTAGACGAGTTCGTTGGCAATGCAGTCTCTCTGAGAATAACGCCCTTCATGCTTGATTGCTATCGGCATGAGTACGAAGACATGATCGTGAGCCGTCCTTCATGGGTGTTGACCTCACTCCTGATGAGGCATGTAGCGAGAGGCAAACAAAAATGCTATCCAAATGGATGAATTGCGAACTAGCAACAGAGCCCTATCTCATCAATGGTCTGTGGATGCCCTCTCTAGTCGCCTGGCAGAGGAAGTTCATCGGATTTTTGCAGTAAAAGCTTGGAATCCAGTCTTGCCCAGCTAAACACGGAGCACGTAGAGGTCTTAGTAAGTTGCGATGGTCAGACCATTCCAGATTTGGGCTGATAGAATCCGAGAATGAGCTTGTGAAGCAGCGGTTGAGAAATGAGGAGTTGGAGGGGGAGCTCGTGCGTTATAAGCTTCTGTAAGCTCTTCCACTAGCTTCAGTAACATACTACCCGCTCATACCTGCTCAGATACGCTGAAGCCATGCATGAGAACGAGGATGCACAATCATCGCACCGCATGTCATTTGCTCAGATGCTCATGAAGAGAGGCAGTAAATGATCATCAGTTAGATTATACATCTAGTATACCTACCTCACACTCGCATATTCACCAACATTGATCCAACGGTCATATATACATATATATACATTTATCAGTTTGTTTGTAGATTACTTCCAGGCAAGTTGTTGTGTATCTCTTTCCGTCGAGATGTTCGGAGCCGGAACATGTTCCGGAGCGCGCAAGCTTGGAGCGCCGATCTCCGAAAAAATTAGCCGGGAGTTGGCAATGGTCCTCCATCGTACCTATTTAGTGGGTTGGCGGCGACTGCAGAGAAATTCGACTTCTACTGTCTTCAGCGTTGCTAACGGTCACCAGACGAGATGGTTCAGGAATCCTCCGCGTTTGCACCAGATTCCACGTCACCACACTCACAAGACCTACGTCAACGAGCGGCCTTGGATATACTCAGCGGCTGCACTCCTGGTGGGTGGGGCCGGTTACATCGCATACCAGAATTACCAGCCATTTCGGCATACATGTTTGGCTGCTATTAGATGTTCAAGGGTAGCTGGTGCGTGTCTCGGTTACTTTTCTCGGAAAGCTGCTGAGGTCTCCTACAGGTGCTGCGATTATTGGAGCAATCGATTACAAGCTTACTTTTACTCGACACTACGACACCGAAAATCAGTACGCGGATGCTGTATCTCAATGTCACAAACGGAGTGCGGAGAGGGTGTTAAGGGCGCTGTTGGCTAACGGAGGTGTGTATGCTGTTCTGGCTCATCTTGGTTTAAATGATTGACCTCGGCTGTGGGGCCTTAAAGGTATATTCATCAAGCTAGGACAGCATATGGCATCCCTCATTGTACTTCCAAGGGAATGGACGGGTACAATGAGGCCATTACAGGATCAATGTGAGCCTACGCCGTACGAGGACATTGAGAAACTTTTCGAGAGTGATATGGGCGCCTCAATCGATGAGCTATTCGATGACTTCGATCCAAATCCGATTGGTATAGCGAGTCTGGCGCAAGTGCATATAGGGACCCATAAGCCGAGTGGAAGGCGAGTTGCTGTCAAGGTGGGGATATATTCTAGAGTGCGTGGGTTATGTCCCCTGATCCTGGCTTTTCGTAGCTGCAACATCCACACCTGGCAGAATTCTGTGATATTGACATGGAGATGGTCGAAGTCACACTTGGTGAGCGGAGAACAGGATGTGTCATAGGCTAACTGCTGATGTGCGGCACAGGTTGGATAAAATATTGGTTCCCAGAGTTTGAATTCACTTGGTTGGCTGTGCGATTTTCACCAAGCCGACGAATATTCTCAGCTCACTTTTGGTATAGGATGAGATGCGGCAGAATTTACCAAAAGAAATGGATTTCATTCGTGAGGACAATAATGCCGCTCGCGCCACGAAGGACTTTGAAGGAATGCGGACTTCATTATACATCCCCGAAGTCATTATCTCCACGAAGCGAGTGCTTATCATGGAGTTCATTGAAGGCGGACGCGTTGACGACCTTCAATATCTTGCCAAGAATAATATTGACCGCAATAAGGTGGCGCTGGAGTTATCGCGGATCTTCAGCCAAATGGTTTTTGTGAACGGATGGTTCCATGCAGTGAGCATTGTAGCACAAAATTTTGAGCGATCATTCACCGTCTTTTTCTAGGATCCTCATCCAGGAAATCTTTTGATTAGACCCGCTATACGTCATTCGCATTCTCCATACAATTTTGAGATTGTTCTTCTGGACCATGGCTTATACTTCGACCTTGGCGACCAGCTGAGAGTGAATTACGGAAGGTTTTGGCTGTCTCTGATTGCTAGTTCTTCTCCGTCAGTGCAGGCTGATCGTCGCAAGTATGCTGAATTGGTTGGAAACATTGGTCCCGATCTTGTAAGCTCAGTATTTCAACTTTGTCGGGATGTGCAATTCATCATCATTGCTAGTACCCTGTATTCGAGGCTGCCATTACTGGACGAGCAGCCATGGAAGGGTCGTGGGATGACGCGGGGGATGTGGCATTCAAGCGGGCTTCCGGGCTGATAGATATGACTCCTCAGACAGAGGAGGAAATGGAAGCGATTCGGAATGCTGTTGTCGCCCAGGATGGGCTTATCATTTCAGTTTTCGACGTTTTACGCCGAGTGCCTCGCCGTGTCTTGATGGTGCTGAAGCTCAATGACTTGACGAGGTGCGTACAGGATCTCCTAATGACGTAGCTGCTTTCTCATGACACTTACAGGAGTCTCGATAATGCTCTCGCTACCACTCATTCCAATGTGTGTCGTTTCCACGGAATGCTCGACGCATCACTCACCAATTTACAGATCCGTATTTTTCTGATCACAGCAAAGTATTGCGCATTTGCAGTTTGGGAGGACGAGCGGAAACAGGCTGCTGACAGTATTCGTACCCGAGGACTGCTGTCCCTCAGTCTGTTCCGGGACTATTTCGGAGCTTGGTGGTACGTCAATGCATTCCACTACATATCGCTCAATTGTTCAACGTTCGGCTCCGATGACAGGAAATATGAATCGTCATATCTCAAATTTCTTCTCATAGAGTCGTTCCTTGACCTCCAGGCTGCTAGTGTCAAGGTCAAAGCGTGGTTCAAGGGATTGCGCCAACGGGGCTTAGCAGGAGCGCGCGAGGCTGCAGCAGGGTTGACAATTGTGTAATCCACTTAGTTCTAGGGTATTAAGCCCGTTTATATTCGTATACCTTGTATAATCGGATTAGCAGCGAGAGATATAGTACAACCTCCAGTGTCCACAGGTTTCGAAATACGAGGGTGATGAGAAATGATTACTTCTTTCCTTTGGAAATCTCGGAAAAGAGCTGGTCAATAGTCTCGACATTTGCTCTGAGAACTTGCCACTAGTTAGGTTAGAAAGAGTAGAACGTGACAAATACGGGTGAACAAACCTGCTCTAATGTCAGCGAGATGCCTTTTTTACCTGGTTTCTCTTCCGACCCGGTTCCATAGAATTCTCGGATGTCAAGTAGAGGAATGTTTTTGAAGGCGCGGACAGTCGCGTGTTTCTTCTTACCAAGGTCGATATACCCGTCGCCCTCGCTATTCCTCTGAACAACACCAGAGGAAGCCTGACGAAGGGTTAGGAATGATTTAAGAAAATGATGTAGAGCCTCACTTTGTCTACAGCCTTTCTCGTAGAGGATGAGCCAGCAACGGAATTTGACTCCGACCTTGTCTGTTCCATTCATTGTAGTCAGTAGCGACTCACAATTTAAATGTCTTGTGATACGCGTCAACTCACAGTAGCAGCTTTCTTAGCAGGAGGCTTGGATCTCGGCTTTGGTTCTGAACTTGTGTCAGAGAACTGAGCCGCCTCTTCTTCGTTATCAGATTCGGCTTTGCGTTTTGCCATTGGTGAGTACTGAGTTGGTCCTAGACGCGGTGCTTAATTAATGTGAACGTGTTGGAATGTGTGACGGTGGCATCACGAGTGACACAAGCCTCGATTGCGTCAGCATTTCCCTCAGCGAGCTGCCCTGGATTGGAGACAAGTCTTTCCTAGAAGGAGCGTGTATCCTCTCTCTCCATCAACGACCATCTTCTCTTCACTTCTACTCCGCCCCAGTTATATAGTGGAGAAACTCTCGCATCGTTCTCCAGGCCCACCCGCGGTCAGGGAAAATGAAGATCACAAACAAATCAAAGAAAGCTGCGACACCCGTATGTCCTTCATCTTAGCGATATTTTGTGTCAGGTCTGCTCACGCTTTCGACACAGCCTGCTCCCGTCGCGGAATTCATCACTAGAGTTCTTAACGCCCCCGATGAACAACTCGTTCATATCCTCAGTTCCATCGAGTCGTGGAAATGGCCACGGTCCGATCTGAATGCATGGATCAAGGTCCTTAACAAGTTCGACACAGTCCTCGAAGACATCATCAACCAGTATGAGCTGGACAAGGTTCAACTAGTTACATTTCCTTCACAGACGAAAGCCCTGGTTTCAGAGGTTCTACGTTTTCAGCGCCTCTTACTCGAGAACTCCACGAACAGGAAGACCTTCAGCTCTTATGATGTATTGTTCTTTCTTCGCGTTAATGTGTTTCATCTGAGTTGACTTTTCTTTGTAGCGATTGAATAGTCTCCTCTTGTGCTCCGACCTTGACGTTGTCCTATTGTCCATGAATGTTCTCCTTCGGCCAGCCCAACAATATTCTTCCCAGTCATCTGTCACACATGTGCTCAACCTTGCGACGCCACGACTTTTGGCGTTGGCAAAAAGATGGCCACACCTACGGGAGTATGGTATCAATCTTATAGATCTCGTGAGCAGCAAGAAAAGAGCGGAGGTTGAAGGTCTACCAGTTGACGCACGAGAGATGTCATTTAGTTTTTACAGGACGGATGCTGGAATAACGGCGCCGCAGGAGAAGAAACAAGAAGAAATAATTGAACCCCCAGCAACGCCCTCGAAGTCTCAAGCCGCTCAAGCGAAGTCTTCTGCTGGGCCCATCAATGTCTCCGTTTCGGAAGTTACTCTTCAATCACAGTCGCCCATGAGGATACTCGCGGATTGCGTACGCTCATATAGAATCCCTGATGAAGAGAAGTTCGAGCTCCTGAACCGTATCCGCGTCAGCCAAGCTTTGCACAAGGAGAATGAAAGCGAACGGGAGAAGCTCGTCATTGCGCGGCTCTTGGCCATCGCTATCTACGCTCATACCCACTCGGAATCACAAGCTGCCACTTCTTTCTTCCTCTACGAACCCGACCTCATCTCTAATGTGGCCGAACTCCTGCATGTCGAATACGATGTTTCCATTGCCGTACAAACCGCCGCAATCGCCGTCCTGGACGCATTTACAAGATATCGTAACAGGTGTCAAGAGGTCCTAACGGCTGTGAATGCTGGCGTCAACCATGGAATCTTGATGGCATTACTTCGCAGGACGGTCAATGATGTAGCAAATCCCTCCTCCAATATTCCTCAGTCATTTGTTGAGGCACTCCTCCAATTTGTCACCTTGATCGCTACGCATACGTCGGGAGTCAACATGATTGTCGGCGCTGGCTTGATTCCACTCCTGATCCAGCTCGTGGAAAACAAACTCTCAAATCGCCTCCCAGTCATATCGAAAACCCTGCAACTCGTTGACAGCGTTCTGTATTCTTTCCAGAACGGATTTACGTTGTTTTGCGCTGCTCGAGGTGTGAGTGTATTGGTGGATCGTATCGAGGTCGGTACCTTTGATAGCCTGTATCTCTGTTTCTGAACTGCCTTTATCTAGTACGAAATCGACCACGACATCCGGGAATATGGTGAGACCTCTAAGTCCCAAGAGGTTAGCTCTACAAGCAGTGCGTCTAAAACTAAATTCGTGTATGCCATTGTCTCACTCTACTTTGATAGGTGCCCTTCCGATTCCACGTTCATCTGTCCTCAAGCACCTTCTCAGAACCATGCACCGCATGATGCAGTCCTCTGGCACGTCCGAGGGTCTGCGTGGGCTCATCGATACGTCTTTAGTAAAGTCCGTCAAGAAGATAATTGACAATCGAGGTCTTTTTGGACCCAGTGTCTTACCGCTAGGTATGGGTTCCTGTTCGCTTGGTTTGTGATCAAAAGCTGACCCGTTCATAGCAATCAATATTATGGCAACCTTTGTCCACAATGAACCTACATCCCTTGGTATTATTCAGGAGGCTGGTCTACCAGAATCCTTCTACAGGGCAATTGAGACCGGCATTGAACCCTCTATTGAAGTATGTCTTAGGCATTTTTATTCGTCTTGTCACTCATTTGTACAAAATAGGTCATTCAATCAATTCCGAATGCATTGGGTGCTCTGTGTTTGAATGAGACTGGACAAACTCAACTGAACAACCGACCAACTATTATCCCTGCCATATTCACCATCTTTACATCGGAACGTCATCTAAAGGTTCTCATTGACAAGGAAAATGCTGTCATTATAGGAACTGCCATCGACGAACTTGTTCGGCACCATCCCCTTTTGAAGGCAGCCGTCTTCAACTCCCTCAAATCCACGCTGAGCACCATAGAGGAGATCGGCAGGAATTACCAAATTCCGGAAGATCTTCTTCATTGGTATCAATTAGCGCCAAGCGCCAATGCTCCAACTGACACTGATGTGAAGATGGAGGATGCTGAGCAGATGCAGGCTGGGACTACTGAGACTGAGATGGTTGATGGCCTTACAGGGGATATACTTGCTGATGACGCGACGGCAAAATCGCACGATAATACCGTTGTTTCTTTCATTGATGTTTTATGTCGGGTAAGTGGAACGGCAAGAATTTGGAATTCTACTGACGGGACAACACAGTTCCTCGAGGGGTTCTTCCAGCATGGCCCTCATTGCAAAGACTTTATCGCGCTGTCCGATGGGCTCAAGTACATTGGGCGACTAACGTCTCTACCTTGCCTGCCCTATGATTTTTCCAATAGCGTTGCATCCGATTCTCTCGTTCAAGTTATGCGTACACTGGTCGACTTCGCGACGAATGAAACCCTTCTCTACCTGTCCAAGATTGTCTGCGACTCCCTGCAAGAGACCCAGGATTTCTGGCAGACCTTGGGGCTGTCATCCAAACTGTTGCCCCTCCTAGAAATCAATGGTAGACTCGTACTATTTTCATACTCACTGGTCCTGACGAGTCCCCATAGACACCAACCAAGAGGCTTACAATGATCGATTCCGCGGCCTTGTTACTTTGCATATCAGAACCTCGCTTCTATCCGATGTTTTTGGCACAGTTGGATATTCTCACGGACGCGGCGCCATTGCCTTGCTTCAAACTCTGATGACTTCATGTGGAGGACAAACCATTCCAGAACTTGGTGTCCTACACCGAGCTGCTATCTGGGAGAACATGGTGTTGAATGCAGCTCTCTCCAGCAAGGGTATTCCTCAGATAACCCCCGCAGAATCCCCACTGAGTGGAACACCTAATTTGTCTGCCACTAACCTCATGGAGGCCACTAATTCCTTGAACTCGGGTGTCAATACCACCAACGGAATCCACCCCATGGGCGATACCGGACCTAGTGGAGAAGAACCTTCCAAAACCAAGTCAGATGAAACCCCCCTCGCACGCAATGCTGCTGCCTTAAAGTATCTCACCCACGGAGTCCCCAATGTCCTTGCACCCTTTTTCCAAGGTCTGTTTTAATGTAGATGCAAACACAATAAACAGACTGACACCCAGAGAAGCGATCGTCAAGATGTTCCATGCCCGCCGTAACCCCGAAGCACCCCAGAAGAAGCAGATCCAAGAATCAGCCGGTGTTATTGCGAATATGCTGTTGAAGCATTTGCAAATTCCCCAATTTGGTATGCTGTCACTATGTTCGCTCTTGCAAAGTCTGATCCATTTGTGGTAGATGATACGTCTTCTTTGTACACCTACCACAGTGTGATTCTTGGGTTGTATACTCTTCTTTTCGTTGACGGTAAGATGCTCTTTGCACGGTTGAGGTCCATGCACTCAATGGGTAATAGAGCGAACATCAACAAATACTCTACACACAGTGGAGTTGAGGGCATTCTACCAGATCGGGGGATTCGACGAAATTATGAAAGTGTGTGCTTCATTCACCAAAAGCATCGAGGAAATCGTACAAATACGAGAAGAGGAGCGTTCAGAGGCCCTCAACAAGACACTGATACACGCGTATGGTGGTCTCAAAGTTGCCCTTCATCTTTTGCACCCTATCATATCCGCAAAACCCTTATTCGAGTCGCCTCAAACATTGCTTCTCATCACTCGTGATAAAGAAGAGACGGACCCCGGCTTCTTCGATCCTAACAACTTCCTCGTCAAACTTCGCCTGAAGGTCCTACCTCTTTTGCGTTCACTTTGGGAAGCTCCCTGGCTTGTTCAAGCTCCTCTTGGTGTCAGTAGACCCATCGTCCGGTCGGTATTGGAACTCGTGAATGGGGAAAACGAACAATCCAAACCCGAGACGACCGCAGAGACCAATATTCCGGCCATTCCCCGGACCACCGGACCCGATGAGAATCGTGTGCAGATGTTGGTGGATATGGGATTCCCCCGATCCGCAGCGGAACGTGCTCTAGTTCAAACCCGTAACAATGTTACTGCAGCCACCGATTTCCTCCTCTCCCATCCTTTTGCGTTTCCTCCCGATCAAGAGGCTGCGAACACCCCGCCTGCCGCTGGATCCTCTGACGCCGCTGGTGGCGAAGTCCTACCTGCTACCGAAGGACAAGAGCAAGCAGCCGAGTCGTCTGCAGAGGTGCCCGACCCTGTCGCAGTTAATGAACAGGCCCCTTCCGAAAGCCATGCAGGGTTAGAACAGTCACCAGAAGAGATCAAGACAATCGAAGAATGGAAGAAAGCGTTGGACGAGGCTCGGGAACCTCTCCGAGGATTGATTAGTCATCAGGCTTTGTGCCTTGTCGACGAGCATCAGTCCCTCTTGTTCGAGCTTCACAATGCGTTTGTTCGCTCGAGTCCTCACCAACCCCAAGCCATTCATAACCTCATTGAGGATGTTAAGTCTTTCTCTCCATGCGCATACGATGTTCAAGAACAACCGCTCGCCAACCGTTGTCGTCTTCTGGCCTTGGTACTGAGCGAAAGTCCTTCTACTATCGACGAGAACCTTCGTAAGGAATTATTGGATAGCCTGTTGGCACTCCTGTTGTCCAGCATTGACCCAGAGAACCCCCCGAAGTGGCTTGCTAGTCACCTTCTCGTCACCGAAGCACTGTTGATCTTGGCTGAAGAGCCCCGTACCATTACCCTCCCGAAGGAAGACGAGCCCATCAATCCTGAATCTTTGACTGTCGGTCTTCCAAGGGCTGACGCGAAAAACATTGTTTTCGACTTCTCCTTGCGTCTCCTTGCTATTCGGGATTTACCTTCCGACGAGCTGTTGTCCGTTCTTCGCCTCCTCGTATATTTCACTCAGGACAGGAAGATGGTCAAACAGTTCATTGATGGTGATGGCCTCGCCCATCTCTTCCGTCGTTTAGGTGCATCGGAGGTTACAGGCGGATCATCTTATGTGGCCACTATCCTTCGTCACGTTGTCGAGGATCACCTCACAGTCTACAATATCATGTCAGAATCCATCAGGAGGTACTTCCAACATTCCAGAAACAGTGCCGTCGATGTCACCGCGTACGTCCGCAGCTGCAATGCTATGGCATTCAGAGATACCAATGTATTCCTCGATGTCACGAAGTCGCTGTGCAGGCTCAACTACCTCTACGGGTCCAACTTTCAGATAACATTGAAGGCCGACGAAAAAGAAAAGACAAAGGAAACCCAAGATGGGAAGGGGAAAGAGGATGGGGAACAGAAGCCGGAAGGCAGCGATGTTGAGATGAAGGGGGAACCTTCCGCACCAGCTCCAGCCATCGAGGATCAATACGCGGAGAATGTCGTTCATTTGCTGCTCACTGAGCTTATGGCGACTATCAAGGGCATCAATGAAGTGTCGGCCTTATCTGAGACCACGAAACCCACAGCAATCGCAACCAGTACTACCGACGACGCCGCACAGGCAACAACCTCAGTTCCTCGGACACCTATCTCTGCCCCTGACTCTCAATCTCCCACTAAGTTCAACGAAAAGGCAGCTCCTGCAACTCAAGCGAACATCGATGACAAGTATCAGTACGCATGCTTCCTGATGCAATGTCTTACAGAGTTGTTGTTCTCCTATGATGTTTGTAAAGTTGCCTTTTTATCCTTCACCCCGAAGAAGAGGAACCAGACGCCGGCAAAGGAACTCCCAAACAAACTTCGGTCTATGACTCTACATTTCTTGTTCAATGACGTGATCAACCCCGGAACCATTAATCCCTCGCCCTCTGACTCAAATCGTCAACACCTTTCGCTCTGCAATTGGGCCATGTTGATGATCGTTTCAATTTGTGTTGATACCTCCACCTCACCTCAAGAGCCCAAGGACGTTTCGCAGGATCTAGTAGCTGTTCGCAAATTTGTCCTCGAAACACTCAGTCGCAGCCTCAAAGATGTCTCCTCTGTTGAGAATCCCGAAATCCGCTATGGAAAACTCCTCGCATATGCAGATCTTTCCCACCGATTATTGACTGTCCGTTTCAACACTCCAAACACTTCCAGTCGCAAGCAACATGATGAAATTCCGACACACATTGCAAAGATTATGTTGGAGAAGAACTTCGTTTCTACCTTGACCAACGCTCTCTCCGAAGTTGATCTCAACTACCCACATATTCGCACCCTTGTGGACTTTATTCTCCGGCCTTTGCAGTACTTGTAGGTTTCCCCACCGTGACACAATGTTCCGCTCTGCTCACTTTTATTACAGATCGAAGATTGCTATCAAGATGAGTAAAGGAAACAGGAGCAAGGAGACTGCAAATGCCAAGAGGGATGAAAGCGAGCCGTCGTCTCCGTCGTCGGGAGAAGATGAGGGCAGCGAAATATCAGAGGGTGATGCTCGAGAAGAAACGCCGGATTTGTACCGCAACTCCGCTCTCGGCATGTATGGAGGAGTAAGTAAAGCTAGATTCCCATAAAGATATCACATTGATGGACTTCAGGAAATGGATGATGGACAATACTCGGGTAGCGATGAAATGGATGAAGATGAGGAGGATGAAGGTGATGTAGAAATGGACTTTGACGGAACAGGTACCGAAGACACATCAGAAGCGACGGACGAAGACGAAGAGGACGAACTCGAAGAAGATGAAGAAGAAACAGGAGAAGATTGGGACGAAGTTGAAGAGGAAGAAGGACAGGAAGAAGAGCAAGCTTTAGTTCAAACCAATGAAGAAGAGGAGGAAGAGGAGGAAGAGGTCATCGACGATGAGATGGAAGACGAAGTGGATGAGGATGGTAATCTCCTATGGGAGGTAGGTATTCAACCTGAGAGTGTTTTCGCTTCTACTCAACTTTGGCTTATCCAGGATGTTCCGCCCCCAGAGGATGGCCTACCAGTTGGAGAAGATATAGACGAGGAGGAGGAGCGTGGAGGTATTGAAATACTTCTAAATGTCATTGAGATACTGATTATTCTTCCAGTTCCCATCCACATCATTCACCACGAGGAAGAGGACCCAGATATGGCATCAGATGACGAGGGTTTTCGTTTTGAAGGCGGCGTTTTCAGTGCTGAGGCTGGCTTCCCGTTTGGAGCTCCGTTCATCAATCTTGCCACGGGTCGAGAACCCCCACCTGTTTTCCTCTCTCGTCGCAGTCGCTCAGGTATGTTATTTGAACTCGGGGGATTGAGAATATGTCTAAGAAAGTGATAGATAATGAAGATCTTCAAGTATTTGGTCGCCCCCGCAACGCCCCCGCGCCACCTCCAGAAACCATCACCCATCCCTTGCTACTGGACACATCGAATCAGTCGAGTCGTTTCACATCCAATGTCCGTCGCGGTACTCGTCACTCCCACAGGAACATTGCCATTGGAGCAGATATTTTCCAGAACCTCGATGATATCATGGGACCCGGCTCGACTCAATTCCTGCAACAAATCTTGACGGCCGGCGGCGCACATGGCTTCCAACTTGACATGGGGAACATGGTCAATCTTGATCGCCTCCATCGTCGTCCGAACCAGGGTGTAATCTCAGCCGCCATCCGTGTGGAAAGAGGCCCCAGAACGTCATCGCCGAGACAAGGCCGTGAATTTGATCCACTTCTCACACTGCAACGTTGGGCCGAGGAAGCGAAGATCCTCAATGGTGAATTTGTATCGGAACGAAGCGGGAAGCTCACCAACCATGTCATTCTGGCATTACTGCCCGCCGCCGCCGAAGCCAGAAAGAAAGCCAAGGCAGCAGAAAAAGAGGCGGAAGAAAAAGCTGTCCGCGAAAGGGAAGAGGAAAGGGCGCGTCAAGAAGCAGATACGAAGAAACGAGAAGAGGAGCAAGCCGAATCCACAACAGAGCCTGTTCCACCGGTGACTGATGTTGCCGCAGAGGATACGCAGCCGGCGCAAGCCACTGCTGAACCAGTGGGAACAACATCCTTAGATGATCAAGCAATGGAAGTCGTTGCAGTTGATCAGGATACACTCATGGCTGATGCAACCGCTGCTGAGGCGTCCGAGGCGGATGCTTTTGATGAGCCCAACGCCGAAGCTTCAGCTGCGGCCCAAACCTCCCAACGAGTTACGGTCATAATTCATGGAAGCCCTGTTGATATAACGGACACGGGTATTGATCCAACATTCCTCGAAGCTCTTCCCGATGACATGCGGGAGGAAGTCCTCAATCAACATGTCCGCGATCAGCGCGCGGCAACCGTCGAGCGCCCCGCGGATTCGCAGATCAGTGCGGAATTCCTCGACGCTCTCCCACCAGAAATTCGGGCCGAGATCATCCAACAAGAAGCAATGGAACGGGCGCGTCAGCGTGCAGAGGAGAGTGCGGTAGCACAGCCCACACAAGCAACAGATATTGACCCAACCAGCTTCATCGCCAGTCTTGATCCGACTTTAAGGCAGACTGTCTTGATGGAGCAAAATGAAGGATTCCTGCAAAACCTGCCCTCTCATATCCTTGCGGAAGCTTCAGGTCTTACGGGTGGCCAAAGACGGTCTGCTCAACGTAATACCCTTCGTGGCCTTGGAGCACCTGCCGGACCATCACGGAAGTTCGCAGCTGACCACGATGCCATCCAACTCTTGGATAAATCCGGAATAGCGGCACTCGTCCGTCTGCTGTTCTTCCCTCAAGTATCAAAGAAGAGCCTTCTCTTCAAAGTTCTTGTTAATATTTGTGAAAACGCGAAGACTCGAGCAGAATTGTTCAATACCCTTCTAGGTATTCTCCAGGACGGACCTGGGGATCTGGCTGCCGTCGATAAGAGCTTCTCCCAACTGACAGTTCGTAACATCTCGAAACCCCAGACTCCCAAGTCAGTTGGCAAGCAAAAAGCGGCCTCAGAGTACCTCACAGCCCTCGCATCACCAAACACTCGAATCGAAGCAGTTCCAGATCTTGTCGTGCAGCGTTGTCTCGAGAGCTTGACATACATCGTCAGTGCAAACGAAATGGCGTCCCTCTTCTTCCTAACCGAACATGAACTTCCCGCCGGTCTGCGCCGATCATCGAGCAAGAAAGGCAAAGGCAAGGAGAAACAAGCACCCCATACCCACTACCCTATCGTTCTTCTGTTGGGACTCTTAGACCGACAGCCCCTGATCCGGACGCCCGCCATTATGGAATCTCTAGTCAACCTACTTGCAACTGTCACCAGACCATTGGCAAGCCTGAAGCCCAGGGAACCATCGAACGTACAATCACCTACAATTAGTCCAGAAGTGGTCTCGGCGGCACCTGCTCCCCCTACTATGCTATCCCAAGCGCCAGTCGTACAGGGAGATATCCAAGCAAGCCCCAGTGTTCAGCCAGGTAAGTTATTCTACATCAACATAATCACTCACGCTAGTTTTCGCTAACCTGACATTTTTCTTAGATGCATCCTCCAACCAACCCCCAGCCCCTCCAGCCAAGGACACTAAGGCATCTCTTGAAACTCTCGAAGAAAAGATTCTCCTTGCCAACCCCCCTCAAATTCCTCATTCTGTCCTTCGGCTCATCGTCAACATTCTGACGGTTGGCGAATGCTCTGGGCGCACATTCCAGCAGAGCCTTGCGCTGATCCAACATTTGTCTTATATCCCTGACGCACGTGAAGTTATTGCTCAAGAACTTCGATCCAGAGCTGAGGAGTTCGGACATGCTCTCTATGCTGACTTGGACGAATTGGTAGTCGCCCTGCAGGGACCTCAGGAGGGATTGAATGCTGTGGCTGCAAAATTCTCCCCTGCTTCGTCGTTGCAAGCCAAACTTCTTCGGGTACTCAAGACCATTGACTACATGTACAGCTCCAAAGCCCCGTCTCTCGGCGTGAACGATGCGGATATCGATAAGGTCCAGGCTATATATGAATCCTTCCGTTTCACACCTTTGTGGCGGCGCCTTGGGGACTGTCTATCCATCATTGAAGAGAAGCCAGAGACAGAACACATTGCAATTGTTTTGTTACCATTGATCGAAGCGTTGATGGTAGTCTGCAAGTATGCAGGTCTGAAAACATCGGGCAACATTCCTCGGGCGTTGCGTGGGTCAATGTCACCACGAACTCCTACGACACCTCGCGAATCCATGGAAGATCTATTCATTTCATTCACGGATGCCCACAGAAAGGTGTTAAATGTCATGGTTCGCAACAATCCATCCTTGATGAGTGGATCATTCGCACTTTTGGTCAACAACCCCCGCGTACTGGATTTTGACAATAAACGCAACTACTTCAATCAACAACTTCATCGTCGACCCGCGACTCGTGAATCTTACGGCACACTACAGCTGAACGTTCGTCGAGCTCGCGTATTCGAGGATAGTTTCCAATACTTGCAACGCAAATCAGGAGATCAGATCAAGTATGGTAAATTGAGCGTGCGGTTTTACGATGAGGAGGGCGTCGATGCGGGTGGTGTTACGAGGGAATGGTTCCAAATCTTGGCCAGGCAGATGTTCGATCCCAACAATGCTCTATTCCAGCCTTGTGCTGCCGACAAACTGACTTACCAGCCAAACAAAAATTCGTGGGTTAACCCAGAACACTTATCGTTCTTCAAATTCGTGGGACGAGTTATTGGAAAGGCTATCTATGATGGTCGTCTTCTGGATGCCTACTTCGCCAAGAGTTTGTATCGTCAAATACTCGGCAAACCCGTCGACTACAGGGACGTGGAGTGGGTAGATCCCGAATATTACAACTCCCTCTGCTGGATCTTGGAGAACGACCCCACAGTATTGGATCTGAACTTCAGCGTTGAAGCAGACGAGGTATGAGATATTCCGCATCACGTGAACATAGCTGACAGTTAGAAATGAAGTTCGGTGTTAACCGCATCGTTCCACTGAAAGAAAATGGCGAATCTATACCGGTCACGCAAGAGAATAAGCGCGAGTTTGTCCAGCTTTCAGCTCAATACCGCCTCTACTCCTCCATCAAGGAGCAGATTGAGAATTTGTTGAGCGGTTTCTATGAAATCATACCCAAAGACCTCATTACCATCGTGAGCTTCCATTGGATTTGAGTATCTGCCCTGGCTAAATTTGTCCCAGTTTAACGAGCAAGAACTTGAACTTCTAATTTCCGGCACACCCGACATTGACGTTGATGAATGGAGAGCAGCAACTGAGTATAACGGATATGCAGGTTCTGACCCGAACATTGTTTGGTGGTGGAGAGCCCTGAAGTCGTTCAATCGGGAGGAAAGAGCCAAGGTTTTGAGCTTTGCGACAGGGACATCGCGTGTACCCCTCAACGGATTTGTCGACCTTCAAGGTGTCCAGGGCGTGCAGAGATTCTCAATTCACCGGGCATATGGAGAGCCCGATCGCTTACCCCAAGCTCATACCTGTAAGTATCCGCCCGCCCACTCTGATGTACCGGGACTGATGCATCCATGCCAGGTTTCAATCAAATCGACCTTCCGCAGTATTCCTCGTATGAAATGTTGCGGCAGCAATTACTTCTTGCGATCAACGAAGGTGGCGAGGGTTTCGCGTTTAGCTGATTAAGATTATCCTTTGACGATAGGCAGCATCTGCACTGCATTTACTACTGTCCGTGCTTCGCATCCTCGTAATTTTGTAACCAATTAGATTTAGTATACACACTTGTACAGATTTTACAATTTTTTGAACAATGGACTTTGATCATGTGCCATCAGACTATTTGATTGTGGGGAAGCGTTGAAATTGCCCTTCAGGAGATTGTGATTGTAACGCCGGCATCGGCTGGGATACTCCCGGTTGTATACGCAAAACTTGATGTCCGCCGGGTCTTGACAATCTCACACTTGTCTCTTCTCTACGCCACGACTATGAGAGGTTTTGTTATTAAGGACCTTGCCCATCCCTCCAAGATTGCTCTGTCTTACGACGCACCAGAACCCGTGCCTGGCAAGAATCAGATTCTAGTGGATGTCTACAGCGCTGGCCTCAATTTCTTTGATGTGTGTACGAGTACGAGATTCTGACAGAATGGAATTAACTATTTGTTCTTAGATCTTACAATCCCAAGGCAAATACCAACACAAGCCACCTCTACCCTTCATTCTTGGTACAGAGTTTGCAGGCAGGGTTGCAAAGGATTCCCCCATTCCTGTGGGGTGTCCATATAAGCCCGGAGATCGTGTATTTGGGGCAGCACTGGGATCCTTTGCGGATAAGGTCGCAGCGGACTGGAATGGTCTGTTGCCTCTACCCGATACTGTAACTTTTGACCAGGGAGCAGGTGAGTTTGCGTCGCCTCCACTCCAGGGTTCCTGGAACACATGTATTAACGCTATCAATGCAAGGCTTGTACATCACTTGGCCGACTAGCTACGAGGCTCTCGTCGGTCGTGCGGAACTTAAAGCAGGTCTGTATTTGACATTCCAAGTGATACGACGTGTCTCCAACCGAAGCTCTCATAGGTGAATGGATCCTCGTTACCGCCGCTGCCGGCGGGGTAGGCATTGCCGCCGTACAGATTGCAAAAGGTCAGTCCTTTCTTCTTCTGATGCGTCATTTCATTTCATCTATCTCTCCTGTACCCAACAGCCCTCGGTGCTCGTGTGATCGCGGCAGCGGGTCAAGACAGTAAGCTCGATGTTGCGAAGCGATTTGGTGGAGCAGATCATGTCGTCAACTACTCGAAAGCTGGCTGGCAGAATACTGTTCTGGAGATTACTAAGGGCAAAGGCGTGGATGTCATTTATGATCCCGTGGGTCTCATTAATGGTATGCTTGTCAGTTAACGCGTGCGGAGAACCCTTTCTCACCTATTATAAAGACTCCCTCAAGTGCATTGCTTGGAAAGGCCGCGCTCTTGTAATTGGGTTTGCGGGTGGTAAGAT
The DNA here is from genome assembly GCA_015584085.1 of Macrolepiota fuliginosa MF-IS2. Taxonomy (NCBI): domain Eukaryota; kingdom Fungi; phylum Basidiomycota; class Agaricomycetes; order Agaricales; family Agaricaceae; genus Macrolepiota; species Macrolepiota fuliginosa. Next base: position 31,151 of record MU151197.1, on the reverse strand, counting down.
TGAGAAGGTGCCCATGAATCTCATTCTGTTGAAGAACGTCTCGCTTGTTGGCCTACACTGGGGTGCTTACAGGAGTGAGTACGCGTTCCCATTCACTTATTTCTGGTTCTCTCAATCCTTTTTATAGTTCACGAGCCTTCGCGCATCCCACCAGTCTGGAAAGCCATTCTCGAGTATGTCCTTGTCTCCACAGTACACCCATAATACCTAACTTGGTTCCTTCCCCAGTCTCTTTGCATCTGGGAAGACGCAACCAGTAATTTATGACCAGTCATTCACCCTTGAAAAACTAGCTGACGGTCTTGGCGCTATTGAGCGTCGAGAAACTTGGGGCAAAGCCATTGTGCGAGTCAGGGAGGATCTGACTCATGAAAAGGCCAGGTTGTGATATCATATATTATATCCCTACATTATTGTATTTCTTGTTCTTGCTGTCTAACTGCCAGAGACGTTTCGAAATTCGAGCGTGTCCTAGATCTCTGGATATATTTAAGGCTGCAAAATATTCATACAATATGTGTGCGATAAAATTGGTATATAGTTAAGTTTTTGTTAGTGAGTTTTTTCTCTCTTAAAAGGGACCTCCTTCCACAATGATTTCTCATGTTTCTGGTCGGCTATTGCATCCTCCTCATCTAAGAGGTCTTCATCTTCTAGTTCTTCAACGAGCCTCGTCTCGTCTGTGTCGATATCCATAAGGTCGTGAGTATCGCCAGTGAGCAGGCCTAGTCTTGGGTGCCCTTGTTCTGGAACATGGTAATGGTGGGGAGGACAAAGATCCTGATGTAATGCGTGTTGATGGAGGACGTTCCGGCTGGTGACCAGCCGCTCATTATCATCGTATCCCGTTCGGTAGTGTGATGGTGGATCACACTCCTCGCCCAGTAGATCTGCGAAATACTGATTCGTATTTTCATTTGTTATACCCATGGTTTTCAACGCAAACTGAATCGCGGATGTGTCAATCGTCCCTTTCTGTGTCTAGCCGAAAGACTTTCGTCGACGAACGCAAGGAGTGATAACTTGAAACCTACCTCATCAATGTTTTTTCGCCATACCTTTGTCGTACCTCTCAACCTCCTGTGTTCTTCTTCAAGAACAACTACCCGCGAAATAAGTTGAACCAGAAAATCTTTCAAGATCTCAAAAAGCAGGTGGAGGGCTTCAGCACTGATGGATGCATCTTCGTTCGCCAAACTTGAATCGTAAACGGAGATAAACTGTCTACGCAATAATCATGATTGTTCCACAATCACATGGGCAAGGTAACGTACCGTGACAACTTCCCCAGCCGCGAAAAATTGAAGATATCGAGTCCACTGGCTACGATTGCTTCTGGAGCCACATTATGACGAGCAAAGCTTGTTCGGACATTTTTGTACTTCACACGTGCGCCCACCATCTTCGCAGATTGGGAGTGACCATTCACTCCCTCTCCACTTGATTCCATCGGGGGAGTTTGATATGCGTTAATAGGGTCCGGGACCCCGGGTATAGCGGCATCCGCGGTTAGCTCGGAATCGGTGTTTTGGCCATCAAGAGTCTCGATCGTGGGCTCGGATGTGTTCCAGGTCAGCTTCCTTCTTGGACCAGACTGCAGGTTATCCATTGTCAAGTCTACCTCTTCTCCCTTCAGCAGGGCTCGTTTTCGACGCATATGCATGCGTTTTTGATAGCGACGACGAGACTGCGGGCTGAGATCATGGAGGTGCGTTGGTTCACTTTCTTTACCAAGCATGGGGACTGGTTGAGGTATGGCCGATGTTATATCGTCAAGAGAGTCAAACTCGAGAGAATCATCCATAGTTGGCGAAATAATTTGTTGAGGCATCCGTATCGGAGGGGCGAACCCCACCTCGGTTACTGATTGCGTTGATGATGTAGTCGAATTTCTATGACGAAAGATCGTTAGTTGAATAATTCCGCGGCAGAAGCAAACTTACTGACGGAGTCGAAAGAAGGGTTTCCTGATCAGTTTCTGGATGCTTTTTTCCGTCCCTTTTCAACATAGAATCAAGGACAAAGAGGTGATCATATGTTAGACGTTTAATCCCATTGAGGGGGGCCAAACCCGAGGATGAGTCAATTGAATGGATTGGTTGTTCCACATTCGCCTCCGGTATCCGACCTTGTACACCCACTACACTGATCCCGGACCCCTCAGCCCAAACCTCTTCGTTCGCCATTAACCGTTCAGCATTTTCTTCCTCCCAAGAAATCCAAGAATCGGAAACCTCGTGGGAAATGGGCATTTGAGGGCGACAAGATTCTGCTTCAATGCTTCTCGAGCCCTCTTCCAGGAGGACAAGGTACTCCAGAACCTCTACCTCGTTTTTTGTCTCAATGCAGCCAGCAATGAGATCGGGCCGAAAACGAGAGTAGGTGCTCAGTGCGTGGAAGAAGGCCTCTTTTTCCTCTACGCTCCACAGAATACCCCCAACGGTTGATGGCGATATACTCGCATGATGGTGTGATACACCGACCAGGTGCTCTCGTAGCCGGGTAAGATGTCGATTGAAAAGGGCAAAGTATGGATGTTCAGCAGGATTGAGAGAGGGAGTTTCTTCTGTTTGTCTCATCTATATGTGTAAAAGAAAGTCTCGAAATATTCATTGAGGATATGAGAATGAGACAGAAGATTGTTGGTGGCTGAAGAGTAACATGCAAACTCTGCAAAACGCCTGGCCTAGAAGCAAGCATCACGTGTTCTGACCTTCGGAATCGACCCTTGGTCCGGTTTGGTTTGTTCCGTTTACTCTCCAGCCGCCACCACAGGGCATTCAGCACTATAGACATGAACATAGAGACCTAATGATCATCTAGCTTTCTAATTTTTTTCAACCTCTCTTAATACTCCATTTACCACACACCGGCAACAGTCGCCGTCACCGCGGTTCAAAAATCCAGCTAGAACATGCACCAAGATGCATTATCAGACGAGACAAATAATAACTGGTTTGGAATGTCTGCGAAGGAGGCATCCAAAGAAATCATCTACGGCAGTGTTCGTCGTTATTTCGTTTTATATCTCCTTGCTCCTGAACCGACGTGATAGGTTGCTGGTATGGTAGCTGGGATGTTCGGGTATCCGTTTGACCTGGCCAAAGTGAGGCTACAGGCCCAATTACTATATTCTATACAAGGATGTTCTACACCGTCATTTAACGGGCCCCTAGATTGTTTGAACCAGACCTGGAGAGAAGAAGGATTGCGAGGGCTTTATCGGGTATGCCCAACTTTCCCCAATTCCTCGAGTCATTACTAACCTCAAATTGATTAGGGTGTTTCTGTTCCTATCACCGGAACCATGGTGCAGGCAGCTGGGCTCTTTCTCGCGTATTCTTCGTTCCAGAATATCATCCAGAATTATTACCATGGGAGTGTCCGATACGAAGGGTCCAAGAAACTACAGCTCACTATCCCTCAGTTGGGTGTGGCAGCGGGTGGTGCCGGATTCGTAACCAGTTTTATCCTGTGCGTCTCCTTTACTTAATCTCCTATTTCTTGGCATTCCTAAGATACCAATGGCATCAGGACCCCGATGGAACTCATCAAATGCAGGATGCAAGTCCAGATGATGAACATACATTCCAAAGCTGCCCGATATCAACTTCAACCTTCACGCCCCACCTTACCCACCACGAAATTGTTCACTTGCACGTCTCGCATCACAACTCCAAACCCCACTTCCCAATTTATAGCCCACAAGTCCTCGGTACAAAATCTAAGCACTGCGAGAGCCCTCCCTCTACCGGGCCACACGCTACCCCTCCCTGACAGCTACTCTCGTATACCCAATGCACCTGGTTCACTCTCTATCGTCCGTTCCGTCCTTCACGACCACGGACTCAAAGGTTTCTGGCTTGGTCAGACAGGCACAATCTTCCGCGAAACAGGGGGATGTGCGGTCTGGTTCGTAGTGAAGGAGGCCGTAGTCAATACCCTGCAGAAACGAAGGCACCGTGACGGATTGCAACTTGAAGGGACCATAGGCGACCGGGATCTATATCCATCGCATGTTGCAGAGCCAATGACGAGTATTCTGCCGTGGGAATCTGCGATAGCTGGTGCGGCCGCTGGAGCCACTGGTACACTGCTTTTTTACCCCGCGGATACGGTCAAAAGTGCAATTCAGACTGAAGGCGAATTGCGGAAAGCCCAGACTGCGGTTTCGAGCACCTTCTGGCGAACGGCTTTCAAGGTACATCGCATGCATGGTTTGAAGGGTTTCTATGCCGGTTGTGGTATGACGGTTGCAAGGAGCGTACCGAGCAGCGGCATTATATTTGTGGTCTACGATGGCTTAAGGCAGTGGTTTGAATGAGGATTAGAGGATTAGAACACACATAATAAGGGTTGTTCCACTGGCTGAATGATTCATTGATATTGGCAAAATCCGCCGCTACCGCTTCACCAGAAAGAATATCCCGCATTGCGTATAACCTCAAACTAAACCCACTGAATACATATTACCCAAATTACCATAACGATATCCATTTCTACATTGAGTCACACTAAGCGCAAAAGAAGAGAAAGAGCGATAAAAATATGTTACATATGCGTCAATTAAGTCTAGGAGTAAGCGAAGGTGAGGGAAAACCCGATAGAGTGTAGAGTGTACGTCTATAGGTTTGCGAGAGGTTCACGACCAGTCCCACTTCGACGACGCTCCTCCCAATGCCGCCGCACAATTTTACGTAATTCGCCTTTAATGATTTTTCCCGAAGGTGTAAGCTCTGCAGGTACATTCGTGTCCGTTAGCGGTTATTTCGAATCACATCCGGTCTCACATACCAAACGGCTCATGCAACACCACAATCATCACAGGAACAGCAAACCTAGGGAGGCTTAAAGCAGTAGGTGAGCTTCCGTGCGGACCGGTCTCAAGGTGGACCAACTCACCTCTGCCGTGCGACGGCCATCAGTGCGGCTTCGGTGACAAATCCCTGATAGGCAGGTTTTATTGAAACAACGGCAGTCACTAATTCTCCTAAACGTTCATCGGGAACGCCCACCGCGGCAGCCTCCAGAACCCGAGGATCAGAATATAGGACGTTCTCCACTGACACGGAGTTCTGAAACCCGGATGAGTAGTTCATTGGCAACTCCAGACAGGAATACATACCACGTTCTCTCCACCACGGATGATGATGTCTTTTACTATAAAGCTGGTGGTTAGCCGCATCGGAGAAGCGGAAGAAGGCCAAGCTCATGTCGATCTTTGATGTAAAGGAAGCCCTCTTCGTCGAGGTATCCAAGATCTCCACTGAGTGATGCCGACAACAAGGGTCATAGGGCAGCCTACCGAAACAGCTACTGAATTTATTTCTGTAAGGCCATATACCTGCGTCCTGTTTTATGTGATCAGAGGACGACACAGGGTGAGGTAACGGAGAAGCTCACAATGTCGCTTTCGGAAATGTTTTTTTAGCGCGCCCCACTAGTGAGTCTGGCGTAGGAGAACCTCCGAACAACAGGCCTTCGAGCGAGTGTCCGGCAAGAGAGCTTTCTGTGAGGTCTGCCACCATGGAGGGGACGCTATCGTATAGTGGTACATAAGCTCGCCTGTTGGTGGTGATTTTGGTTTGCTTACCCTCCAGCAACGCCAACATTTTCCTCTCTGATTAGCCTGAGCAGGTGTCAGGAGCTATTTTGGCTTCCGGAATCATTCTCATACCCTGCAGCTGAAAAGCGAGGGTGAAAATTCAATCACAAGACTAGGATCGAGTGGCAGATTGTTCACACCTTCAGGTATCCACTTCTTGGTGAGTATGATTTTCATACCCGTCAACGTCGCCATCATCTAACGACTGTGAGTCCACACGGTTCCATGAGCCTAGGAATCGTTAAAACGAACCAAGTAGCTTGTTGAGCCAGTCATATGGAATAAAGGAACAGCAACAAGAGCCCCTACCTGTGGACCAGGTCGTTGGACACTCGGAAGAGGGTTCCCATTTCGCAATGCCACCCTGAATCCACCCGCGAGAACCTGGGACGGAATTGAGCGAAGCGTGGCACCACAAGATATGCCAACTCACATTAAGCACATTGGTCAAGAACTGACGCTGTGTACTTAAAACATCTTTTGGCAAGCCTGTCGTCCCTAGATGTAGCATTTCAGGGGAATTGCGACGTAAATGTCACGGGCTAAAATACCTGATGCGAATATTATCGTTGCATTATCTTCAGGATCGACCTGTTCGCTTAGGAGATCCGGTGTTTCGTTTGCTTCGGGATATGTGTTGACGACCTTGTCAAATGGTTCTATATGCTTCCAAGATCGGTCAAATTCGCCCATGACAAGGAATGCCACTACTCCCGCCTGGCTTAGGTCGAGCTGTGTGCAGAGTGTCTGTAGGGGTCCAAGCACAGGTGTCTCTGCGTAATTAACAAATCAAACGTGAAAGACATACCACTGACAACTCACCTAATCCAAAGTCTACAACTTTTTGAAGCGTTGATAACCAGAGACTTAAGGGGCGAAATTCTGTGGGCAGTGTGCTGGTGCTTGATTAAGATCAACTACCCCTAGCCTGGTTGTTCCTCGAATTAACGGTGAGAAATGAGGCCTTGCTAGAATCGTCTCCAGGGAATTCGTGGGTCGGTCTTGTACCTGCGCCACCTTTCCGGCCGAGAAAAATCGGACCGTTTGACCCTACCAGGTAGGCCTCAGAGGTGCAAGGAAAAGCCCCATGGAGCAAGGTAAGCCTTCTCCCCGGTTGGAGCGGTGTATTGCCTTTACCATGGTGTAGATTCCGACTGGGTACAGCTCCTTCATCCTCGCCATCGCCATTGTGTGAGGCGTTTACGTCAAAAACCGATGTCTGCGGTGAGGAAGACCGAAAAAGTTGAATAGGATGAGCGTACGTACCGAGGGAACGGAGATCACGCCAAGGAAATATCAAGAATAGACTGGTACGGAGCTGAACTCCAATCAACGATTGTTGCGTGTTCACGTAAATATATCCTCCGGAACGCCTCAGGCCTCAGCGCTCAATACTCAGCCCACATTGCGCACAACCCACAGGTTGGCCAAATTTCAACTCCGACCGATGGCCGATCCTGGCATCACACGCGAACAAGTTTCGTGCATCATCACAATCAACATGCCCCTGTCTGCCGTCTTCTGTGTCTTGCTCGTACATCAGACCTGCTTGGTTCTCTCCGCTGTCCCGCTCGATATGTTGTTATTTATGGAGAGGCTACTCTCCAGTAGGGTTCTGCTCTCTTAAGTGCATGGAACTCGCTAGGAAGCACCTCTATCCAAGGCTTCCACACGACACCTATTCCTCGTGGGCGTATGCAGGATCGTCGGTGTACTGGTGTCTTCTCTGAGGTCCATACAGGCGGAAGCAAGGTTGGCTATTTCTGTGGCTTTGTCTTGCCTCATGAAGACTGCGAAATCGACATAATCGAGGACGGGTGCGGTGTAACGGAGAAAGACCCATTAGGGCTTACGAACGTGCCTGAGATGGCGGGCACTCGTCGATTTACTCACTGTTGCGTGGTGGACACATCTAAATCACGCTATAGGCTCAGACGCTCAAACGCCGGGGTTTTCGCCGTGAACCTTTAAGGTTTAAGGGAATCACACTACCAGTCGAAATACCCTTGACCACGATGCCGCTCTTTTCCCGGCACGGCGAAGGATACAGAATGCTCTACCTGGCTTGGCAGCTGGTCTTCAGCCTCAATAGGTCTTCAAGGATCTTTTACCAATGGGTATCAGAACAAGCACCCCCCGGCGTTCAAGAAGCCCGTCAACACCACCTGTCTACCGGCACGAGACGCACCGAAGCCCTATTTTTACGCAAATGAAGGCAATACTGCGGTCACACTCGCGTAAACGTGTTATGCATTCGAGTCAATATATCATCTCATCCATGAAAGGCGAAGAGAAAACTACAGCGAGGTTCCTTCTGTCACTTGGCTGGGTGCATTGACAACTCTTCTCCTGTAGCATTCTACGATGGCAGAGCCAACGAAGGATGCAGGTTCTGCAGTTTTCCAAGTTGGGGAAGACTCGATCGAACTCGACCAGGTTCCAAAGCAAAGGATCGTCACAGCTGCTGAGGAACGAGCTGTGCGGAAACTAGATTACACAATTGTCCCTATGGTGACAATGTTCTTCCTTCTATCCTTCGTGGTAATTCCCTTCGCGAGCCCTCATGAACAGAAACACTGATTCTCGTGGTGTCACGTCAGGACCGCACTAACATCGGTGAAGATAATCGTCGCTCGAGGATGCTTTGTACTGACTTATTGCTTCAGGGAATGCCCGTGTTGCCGGATTGCAGAAAGACCTGGGGCTCACAGATCATCAATATTCAGTCTGCGCTACTATCTTATTCGTGTATGTAATCGATGACTTGTTTGACTGCAGAGGGTTGATCTATGGGTTTTGTAGACCCTATATCGCATCAGAGTTGCCTTCAAACCTCCTGCTACGATGGGTTGGACCGCATCGCCTCATGCCGACCATAATCACGGCCTGGGGAATTATTGTCACTCTACAAGGTGATTTTTGATCCTGCCACTTCAATGTGCCGAAAATTCATTTTCCAAGGTCTGGTTTCATCCTATGCAGGGCTTGCGACCGTACGAGCCATCCTAGGGCTCATTGAAGGCCCTATGCTCCCTGGAATTGTGCTATACCTATCCGGGTTCTACACGCGCAGAGACCTATCCCTCCGGTTCGTAGATGTTCCCTCCACAGCCCTAGGTTCCGAGCCCCTACTCATCTCCCCGCTAGAGTTGCACTCTTCTCATCCGCATCTGTGAGCATTCCTATACATCTTGACACCGAACCAGCCAAGCTCTGACTACAGCGCAGCTCGCAGGTGCATTCTCCGGTCTCCTGGCATCGGCGATTCAAAACATGAATGGTATAGGGGGAAGACCTGGCTGGGCATGGATTTTCATCCTTGTACGTTCCCTCCCCTCTCCCCAACCTCACCCACTTACATCCACCCTAGGAAGGTCTATTCTCAGTCGTCATGGGCTTCATCAGCTTCTTCCTCGTCCCCTCTACGCCTGCCGACTGTAAATTCCTTACCCCAACCGAAAGATTGCTCATCCAAGCTCGCCTTGAACATGACAGACCCTCAGTGACGCCCGACGTCCCGTCTGATAAATTCTCGTACCGAGAAATCCTCCGTTCATTGACATCAATCCATGTCATCATCCTCTTCATCGTCCTCTTCTTCGCCGGAACAGGCCTCTATGGCTCGGCACTGTTCCTCCCTTCGGTCGTGAACCAGCTGGGATTCAGCCCAATCCAAAGCCAGCTATTAAGCGTCGGACCCTTCGCTGCTGGTTTCATCGGTACGCTGCCCCCATTTCACCTCTCACAAAAAGAAAACTAAAACTAAAAACAACAGTAACCATCCTCTCCGCATACCTCTCCGATAAATACCAAAACCGTACAATCCCCAGCGCTATCGTCTCCGCACTTGCAGTCGCAGGCTTTGCCCTTTTCCTTCGTTCTACTTCTAAATTCACCGCATACGGCTCTCTCTTTCTCACTGTACCTGGTGTGAATGCAGCCGCACCCCTCGTCGCAACGTGGATGGCCAACAATTCGGAACCATACTTCCGACGCGCAACGAGCGTCGCTCTAGCCTTTATGGCGACGAATACTGTGAGTGACTTCTACTTTCACTCAAGCATCTTCTTTCTTTCCTTTTTTGTGAACCCCGCGTGGCGTGATGCAATGACGGCCTTGCTGACCTGCACTGAACACAGGGAGGGATTCTTAGCACTTGGTGTTTTCCCACTAAAGAAGGACCGAGATTCACGAAGACGACAATCATGAATCTGACTTTGTGAGTTCCTGACAACTTGATAGAGTCGCAAATTTTTAATGTATCAACTCTCAGTTCTACGCTTGCGATCGTCCTTGTCTTTATCAACTTCGCAATTCTTCATTACAAAAACCAACGAAAACGCCGGCTTCGCACCGAGTTGCTCGCTCCCTACACTGACGAAAAGGAATCGGATGGCGGCTTGAAGGCGTGGATGGAACTAGGAGACAAGCATCCCGATTTCGTCTATAGCTACTAGAGTTGCAATGGTGCCTTTGTCAGGCCTTTTTTGTAATGCCGATAGACCAAACGGGAAGGCATGTATGCGTATATTTACTGTTGGTCTCAAGCCAGTTGGAACTCTAGTGGTCAATGTGCTGTGCTAACATATCAAAAAGGCCCCTCTACCACATTGGACGAAGGGTGCCAAAAGAACACGATCGGTTCGTTCCTTGTGCGCTGCGGGTATTCTTGGGAGAGCAGCGCCATGAAACACTACCTCACAGCAGCATCTGCGAATCGACCTCACATCAGAATCTTCCGCCACAGCTCAGAATCAGGAGCAACATGTCTTCTTTAATAGCAAACACGGGCTATGTTGATGGGTATAAGGGTATTTTTCTCTATAATAAGAAAAGACGCCGAGAAATAAATTGAGAAGGCATCATTTCCAGTGGAGGAGAGTTCTTATCAATTTGGAAGTCCTTGTAAGCAAGACATGGATAATATGCGGCCCACGCCACGCCCTCATTTCCCACAAGTAACTGGGTTCCTCCTGGACCTAAGTAACTGCTGTGGCCACGCTGGTAGCCTGATACTCATCTGTCATAATGATAATTAGACAGTTTTTGGCTGTTTCTAGGGAAACTGGTCGCGGGCACTCAAGCCTTGACATCTTGGGGAATGTTTACCACGTGGAGTGGGTTGAATGATGAATGTTGAACAGAGTCGGATAGTTGCACTGATATGTCAGGGGGCTACGACCTCAACTGTCTAACATTGCCATAGCAAAAAACAATCAAGTCATTTCAGAACTATCAATAGCATCCTCATACCTAGATTTGCCATTCAGTTCAGAATTTAAGGAGCTGGATTACAGAGTGTAACAAGTCTTCATACCCCCACCTCCAAAGTAACTTGCAATGTCCCCTAGCACCCAGCAGCAGCTTCTTTTTGAAGATCTTGATCTCATCTCACTGACAACCATCAGTGGATTGCTGTTTGGCATTGCACTTTCCATCTATGTCCTCTCTGCAAATTCACTTTACCATCAGCTCAAAGATCCTCATCAACAGAGACAAGCCACCTTCTTGTCTGTCTACACAACTATGGTGATGGCTTCTGGAATTATTCTTTTTGCATTGGTTACCAAAAGGGTACAACTAGCATATATTGACCATAATAATTCCCTTGGAGCACCAATTGAATATCAATTCAACATATATGGCCTGCCAATTGGAATTGCAGAGAGTGTTGTCAATGTTATACTTGATACTTTGACACTAGGGATACAGGTGGGTCATGGTCATGGGCTCTAAAGAATTCTGGGTTTACTTGTTTTCTTCCCATCTTTAACCAAGTAGATATGGCGTTTATGGGTGATCTACAGTGCAACACAGTATGCACTTATCATCATTATCATACCTTTACTACTTTTCCTTTGTTTTATAGGTGAGAAGTTGGTTTAAACCCCTGACCTCTGTTCTAACAGTGTTGACAACTTAGCAATGGAAATAATAACTGTCCTGCCAGCTATACCAAATTTTGTGCTAGGCCCTGCTGGGCTAGTACTTATTGTGTCTCAGTTGGCAATCACAGTTCTTGTCACTCTACTGGTAATCTTGCGTCTGATGTTTATACACAAACACCATATCAAGATAATGGGTTTGTCTCTAGTCTCTATTGGTCCCTATCCATAAATACTGTGCTAACAATAATACAGGGACATCAAATATCAGCAATCAATATATAAGCATTGCAACAATGCTTATTGAATCATATGCTTTAGAAACTGCATGGACCCTTGCAACTCTAATCTTGTATACCCTGGGTAATGGTATTGTGATCAAGTTTTTTACTGATACTAGTAGTCCCATTGAAGTAAGTTCATTCATTCATTATATATATATTTCCAAAACTTCCTCCATGGTACTAATGATAATACCTTATTTCTATCAAGATTATTGCATATCTTCTTGTTGTTTATCAAGTATCTACAAAGAGAGGGTGGGACAACCAAACAGGACATCATTTCTCAAGAAGTTTGCACTTCAATCATGACACAGGACATACTAGTGGAAATTCTACTGCACTTGGATTGTCTACACAGACCCCACAAGGCTTCACAGATATGGATATTGTAAATGACCCATTGAACTCTTTGGCTGTTTAATCTCTGAACTATAGAGTTTTATGTGTATTTCTTCTTATATGCTGATATCTCCAATTATGTCTTCTGAAATTTTATTTTGTTGGTGGAGCTATTTGGCTTTTAGTAATTGCTCTCTTCACAAATCTTGGTCCTTCTTTAGTGGAAAACACCAAATGGTAAGAATCTCTCCCTATGTCCAATGTAGATCAACAAGGCTATTATCACTACCTTAGGATTTACATATTACTTATGTAATATGTAAACAATATTCAAACATCATTGTAGATCTTTCTCTAACAGTCGCGCACAGACTCTTTGAATTGACAGCAAGGAACAAAAACCAGGAAATTCATGGGGTTTGCCTTGTGCTCAGGTTCTCCATGAGGAGCCCGATCCCACCATAATTGAAGAGGGTGGATAGGGAGCAATAGGTAAAGATGTATTATTAATGTATTACTTCATATTACACACGATTTGCAAATCCGAGTCGCATCACGGGCTCAAACGCTCAGGCGCTCAAACCTCGGAGCTTTCGTCAAACCTTTAAGGATATCGTAATGTCGGCCGAAATGTCACTCTTCTTTTCCCACCATGGTGACGTCGGACACGGAACGCTACACCTGGTTCTACAACTGGTTCTACAATTGGTTTCGAGAGGCTTTCAGGGACTTTTTACCAATGAGGCCCACTATGTTTGGCACCGGAATAAGCATCTTTTGTCATTCAAGAAGCCCGGAGACCCATTTACGAGGCACAGGCTTCGGCCCTATTTTGAGGCTAGCTCGTGGACACGGTGGCTACAGTCGCGTAAATTGCCGATCCGTTTGGGCCGATATATCATCTCATCCCCAAAAAACGAATAGGTCACGGCTAGGTTCCTATCTGTCACTTGGCGAGACGCTTCGACAACCCCTCTCCCGTAGCATTCTACGATGATGGAGCCAACAAAGGATACAAGTTCTGTAGTTTCTCAGGCAAGAGAGGACTCCTCAATCGAGCCCGGCCATGCTCCCAAACATAGGATTGTCACAGCTGCCGAGGAAAGAGCTGTCCGGAAACTGGACTACACAATCGTTCCTATAATGACGATGTTCTACCTTCTGTCCTTCTTGGTAATCAGATTCCCTTCGCGAACCCTCATGAACAGAGATACTGATTCCCATGATATCACATCAGGACCGCGCTAATATTGGTGAAAATAAATGTTGCCCTGGTAACAATAGGTACTTTGTACTGACTTCCCGCTGCAGGGAACGCACGCGTCGCTGGGTTGCAGAAAGGCTTGGGGCTTACAGATCATCAGTATCAGGTCTGCGTTACCGTCTTATACGTGTATGTGATCAGTATTTTACGTCACCACAGAGAATTGATCGATGGACTTTATAGACCTTATATTGTAGCAGAGTTACCCTCGAACCTCTTGTTACGATGGGTTGGACCGCGTCTCCTCATGCCGACCATCCTCACGGCCTGGGGAATTGTCGTTACCCTTCAAGGTGATTTTCTTCCAACTAGTGATTTTGCTGCGCCAATGTACTAAGAATTCATTTACCAAGGTCTGGTTTCATCCTACGCAGGACTTGTGGTCGTGCGAGCGGTCCTAGGGCTCGTCGAAGGCCCCATGTTCCCCGGAATTGTGCTCTACCTATCCGGGTTTTACACACGTAGAGACCTGTCTCTCCGGTTCGTGGACATTTCCTACCCAACCCTATCTTACAAACTCCCACTCATCTACCTTCCAGAATCGCACTCTTCTTCTCATCCGCGTCTGTCCGCATTCCTACCCATCCTCATACTAAGGATCCAAGTTCTGACTACAGCCTAGCTCTCTGGCGCATTCTCCGGTCTCCTGGCAGCGGCAATCCAAAACATGAATGGCATAGGGGGAAGACCTGGTTGGGCTTGGATCTTCATCCTGGTACGTCCCCATCCCCTCGCCTCCCCACATTCAACTGCTCACGTCCACTCACGTCCACTCCACCTCTAGGAAGGCCTGTTTTCCGTCATCATAGGCCTCATCAGCTTCTTCATCGTGCCCTCCACACCTGCCGACTGCAAATTCCTCACCCCAACCGAGAAAGAACTCATCCAAACACGCCTCGAACACGACAGACCCTCAGTAACGCCCGGCGTCGCCTCTGACAAATTCTCGTTCCGCGAAATCCTCCGCTCGCTGACATCGATCCATGTCATCATCCTCTTTATCGTCCTCTTCCTTGTCGGCACGACCCTCTACGGCTTGGCGCTCTTCCTCCCCTCGATTGTAAACCAGCTAGGATTCAGCCCAGTCCGAAGTCAACTATTGAGCGTTGGACCCTTCGCCGCTGGCTTTTTCGGTACGTCACCCTCTCCATCATAACGAACCTCACTAAAAGTAAACACTCCATGATAGTAACCCTCATCTCCGCATACCTCTCCGATAAATATCAGAACCGCGCCATCCCCAGCGCCGTCATCTCCACACTCGCAGTTGCAGGCTTCGCCCTCTATCTCCGCTCTACCAACAAATTTGTCGCATATGGCTCACTCTTCCTTACTGTCCCAGGGGTATACGCTGTCCCACCCCTCGTCTCAGCGTGGATGTCAAACAACTCGGAACCGTATTTCCGCCGTGCCACTAGTATCGCTTTGGGCTTTGTGGCGACAAACGCTGTGAGTGACTCATCATTCTAACTCGAGCATTCTTTTGCTTTTCTATTCTGTGAACCCCAACGCAGCAAACACATGATATAATATGTGTGGGGTATTGCTGCGCATCAACGACGGCCTTACTGACTTGCTTCCTGGATATAGGGAGGGATTCTCAGCACCTGGCGTTTCCCAACCAAAGAAGGACCAAGGTTCACAAAAACAACAATCATGGACCTAACTTTGTGAGTTACCCAAACACAACCCACGACCTCTGATTCACTCATTCATACATCACATCATCATCACCCCCTCCAGCTCCGTGCTCGCGATAGTCTTCGTCTTTATCAACGTAGCAGTTCTCCACTTCAAGAACCAACGCAAACGCAAACTCCGCACCGAACTACTCGCTCCATACGCTGACGAAAAAGAGTCTGATGGCGGTTTGAAAGCGTGGATGGAGCTAGGAGACAAGCATCCCGATTTCGTCTATTGTTACTAGGTCATTAGCAGTGCACATATGCACTAGTCCTCGACACTATATACATTCATATTAATAACCGATTGGCCTAGCGCGTACTCAATACGAAGTTTTTGAGAAGATAAACACGCTCTTACTAACTCGCTTAGTTTTTGAGTTTCGAATAAACAGACACATTTATTCTCATATCAACCAACTACACACTTGCACACACCCGCGATACAGAGCATGAGAGGAGCGCGGAAATATGCTGAACAACGGGCTCACAATCTCATCACGCCCAGCGATCAGTGAGTAGGTTACAGATGCACAGCGAACACAGCGCCACGTTGAAGGAAGGTGGTTAAATAAAACTTGGACGCACGCGCACGTCGAGGCTAGGGCATATTTCGAAACCAATCACACGAGGATGCTAGACAGAGGTGTCACAGATCGGTATGCTAGGACATATAATGAAAACCAGAGCTAGAACACCTAGGAGCAGACAATCAAGCATGTCATGCGATGTAAAGCCAGTCACATAAGAGATGTTCAGTGGACTGGAGCATGCTAGAGGACTAGCGTTGCATCGGGGAGGGATCTGGTGTCTGGATGCATCAGGAACCAATGCGGCGCCTGAATATTGAATTATGTAGAACCATCCAGACCCAGACAAGCTATGAGGGGCACATCATATCAAATACTGGACCATTCCGGAGAGAAGTCTCAGTATAAGGGGAATCGGGCTAGCAGTGGTCAAGTCATAAAAGTTCCATGTACCGAATGGTCAAGTTTGCTTATGGATCACACAAAGAAATAGTTCCCAAAAACCTCGATTGAGATAGGCACAAAAGCAGGTAGAGTTAAATGTTAATAAATGCCGGGTATGGGATGCTATGCTATTAATATCTGCTCTCTACGATACCCCACACGTAGTCTTTTACGATACCCTTCTTCAGATGCCGGTAAGCCTCGTATCCGCGAAGCCCTGCTGAAAGTATAAAGAAACGAATAATTTACAATTCATCGTGATCGTGGCCCGAGTCATCATCATCATCTTCCGAAGAACCAGTACCACCAGAGTAGAGTTTGGTAGTGATGGGGTTGACGATGCTTTGAACCTCTGCAAATATTATCAGCAACGAATACATAGCAGTGTCCGAGGAAACAACTCACCAGCCAACTTCTCCTCGAGATCCTCGACACTGGCACTGGAGCCGTTCTCGTCAACCCACTCAGTGGTCTCCTTGATAGCGTCCAAGATGGTCTTCTTGTCATCATCGTCGAGCTTGCCACCGAGGCCTTCAGAGTCGCCGACCTGGTTCTTGAGACCGTAGACAAAGGATGAGAGCGAGTTAAGAGCTTCAATCCTCTTGCGCTGGGCCTCATCCTCAGCAGCGAACTTCTCGGCGTCGGCAACCATGCGGTCAATCTCCTCTTGCGAGAGACGTCCCTTCTCGTTCTTGATGGTGATACCCTCAGACTTCCCACTGCGAAGATAATTAGCTATAGGTGCCATTCTGATAAATCCGTATACACTCACGTTCCCTTGTCGGCGGCAGAGACCTTCATGATACCGTTGGCATCAACCTCGAAAGTGACCTCAATCTGAGGAACACCACGAGGAGCGGGAGGGATACCAGTGAGCTCGAACTTGCCGAGGAGGTTGTTATCCTTAGTGAGCGAACGTTCACCCTCAAAGACTTGGATGAGGACAGTGGGCTGGTTATCGGCGGCGGTGGAGAAGATCTGGCTCTTCTTGGTGGGAATGACAGTGTTGCGGGGGATGAGCTTGGTGAAAACTCCACCAGTGGTCTCAATACCGAGAGTGAGGGGGTTGACATCAACAAGGACAACATCAGCGGTGCCTTCAGCTCCGGAGAGGATACCACCCTGGACAGCGGCACCGTAGGCAACAGCCTCATCGGGGTTAATTCCCTTGGAGGGCTCCCTGCCGTTGAAGAATTCCTTGAGGAGTTGCTGAACCTTGGGGATACGAGTAGAACCACCGACAAGGACGACCTGATTCCCATGTCAATACCAAGTAACAGCAAGAGCAACAAAATACACACCTCATCGACATCCTCCTTCTTAACGTTGGCGTCCTTGAGAACCTGTTCAACGGGCTTCATGGTCTTACGGAAGAGATCCATGTTAATTTCTTCGAACTTGGCGCGGGTAAGGCTCTCAGAGAAGTCATTGCCATCCTCGAAAGATTCGATTTCGATGCGGGTGGACTGTTGGCTGGAGAGAGTACGCTTGGCCTTCTCAACTTCACGCTTCAGTTTACCGAGAGCGCGGAGATTCTTGCTGACGTCGGTACCAGTCTTCTTCTTATAGGCCTTGACGAGGTAGTCGATAACACGGTTGTCGAAATCTTCACCACCAAGGTGAGTGTCACCAGCGGTAGCCAAAACCTCGAAGACACCGTCATCGATAGAAAGAAGAGAAACATCGAAAGTTCCACCACCGAGATCGTAGACGATGATCTGGGATTCACCACCCTTCTTGTTAAGACCGTAGGCGATGGCAGCGGCAGTAGGTTCGTTGATGATACGGAGGACAGTAAGACCAGCGATCGTTCCGGCGTCCTTAGTAGCCTGGCGCTGAGCGTCATTGAAGTCTAAAGGAAAATTTAGTGAGATAAAAATAGACATATGCGATACACATACAGGCTGGAACGGTGACGACGGCGTGAGTGACCTTGTGGCCGAGATAAGCCTCAGCGGTCTCCTTCATCTTGCCCAAAACCATAGCGGAGATTTCCTCAGGAGTGAAGGAACGATCCTCGCCCTTGTGCTTGACAGTGATAGCGGGCTTGCCGTTCTTCTCGACAACTTTAAAGGGCCAATGCTTAAAGTCGCGCTTGAGCTCAGGATCATCCATCTTGCGACCGACGAGGCGCTTAGCGTCGAAGACCGTGTTCGTGGGGTTGGAGTGGAAGGCGTTCTTGGCAGAGTCACCAACACTGAAGAGGAATAAGTATATGCACCAAAATTTCGATTAGGGGTACTCACAGTCGTTCGTCATCAGTGAAGCTGACCCATGAAGGTGTGATACGATGACCCTGGTCGTTGGCGATAATTTCTACACGACCACCACGTTGAACACTGTAAGCGATAATTAGCGCGCGCCAGCAGTGCAACAGAAAGTGCCACGTACCCAACACAAGAATAGCTATAGAAAAACCAGACAATGTTAGTGGAATTTCATAAAGGAAACTCAAGAATAAGCATACGTTGTACCGAGATCTAAGAGGACTGTCAGTTTGGATTCAAGATGAAGAAAGCAAACGACATACCAATACCGATGACAGTTCCATATTCTGGATGGGTCTCTTCTGCACGGACTGCAGGGGGTAGGAGACAGAGAATGGCGAGGAGAGCAAAGAAGAGAATGGAGAGGGAGGAGATCAGCCTCCGGGACTGGGTGAGCGTCGGGCGACTCGCTGAGTGCGACATCGTGGTCGTGGTTGAAGGGACTTGTGGTATTCGGAGAAATGCTGGCTATTTATTTGGAATATTCCATGACGTGTCACTTGTACGTGGCCGGTCACGTGGTGTCTTTCCCCCGGAACAAGTCACCTGCTGATTCTATCCTCTGCCATTTAGACGTGGCACTCCCTCGTCCATGCACATTCTCCGATCTTGCGGTGCTGTGCGCCACGATATCATCTGTCGTGATTGTCATGTTTCATCTGGAGCTATTACATGTTACACTAAAGTCTATCATACTTGTTCCAACATCTAAACTCCGCAGTCTTAAATTCCAATAAACCGAGGGAATAATAAACTAAATTCACAAGGGACGCGATTAAATGAGCGCGTCAGACCGTGACGCCTACGTGACACAGACCAATCCTGCCTTCATCTCGTGTCACTCGGTGTCTCTTACGCTCTGACTCCCACCATCCCCACCCAAATGACTTCCCCACAGATTATTTACCGCCAATACACCGGCGAATCCGATCTTCCCCATATCATGGCCCTCGTCCAGAACGAACTCAGCGAGCCATACGTCATTTATACCTTCCGCTACTTTCTCCATCAATGGTCAGTCCTATCCCCACCCCGGGCGTCAATGCACGTCTGGTCGTGTGCCACTCACTTACGCAACCATCTCTCCATCACAGGCCCCATCTATCATTTCTAGTCAGTCTTTATTCTCGTCCACACTGCTAATCATCTCACCAATCCCCCACTAGGCCTATCCAAGCGACCCACTTAACTCTGATCCGATAGGCGTCATTGTCTGCAAACAAAGTACACACAGGAATAGATCCAACCGTGGATACATCGCAATGTTAAGTGTCGACAAGAACTGGCGCAAACGCGGCATAGGTTCGTCCACCTTCCCCCCCTCCTTTCCATCCTCACGGGATATCTTATAGATGAACGGGGAAATCCATCAACTTTGGTGCGGTCTCTCTTGTTTCCTTTTTCCCCTCTTTCTAGCTAGTGCTCTCGTCCGTAATTCCATTGAAGCAATGAAGGAAGATGGCGTCGAAGAGGTCCGTTATCCCCCGACTCCTTCTCTACCTCGCACCCACTTACCCCTATCCTCTTTAGATCGTCCTTGAAACAGAGTTTGACAACTACGCCGCTCTGTCCCTCTACGAGTCCCTAGGTTTCATCCGCGAGAAACGTTTGTACAGGTTCTACCTCAATGGGAAGGATGCTTTCAGACTCGTCCGTGCCATGCCCCCACCCGATTCGGAAGACAGCTCAGATTCCTCCTCCATTCCCTCTTCCTCTTTCCCTAAGCCCCAGTTCCGCGGTCCTCCTTATCGATCTATCAAAGTGATACCCTACTCTGATGACGAAGACGATCACACCTCAAGCCGCTAATTGCCTTCTTGCCCCTTGCCACTCACTCCCCACTCTGGTCTACAATTGTAGTGTATAATCCCTAATATCACCCTTCTTTCGCATTTTCTGCTGTACTTCTTACCGTGTTGTATATCTTTTTTGTGTATTGTTTCAAATACTACAACTCCTCCGCCCATAGTCCCCCAATGTCAGAAGTCAGCTTAATCGTTGCTATTATAAACTCGGGGAAAAATATCGATTTGACATCGAATTCGGATACGGGGAATCGAACCCCGGGCTATCGCGTGAGAGGCGATAATGTTAGCCACTACACCATATCCGACTATGAACAGTGGTACATCTCTGAAGTATAGAACGAGCTCGCAGACTTACCCATAGGACCTGTCTTGATATCCTAAATACATGTGCGCGCACGACTTCGAGCTATTGATAGCTTGACAGACCTTAAGTTAAGCGACCTCATTGACCATGCTAATAGACTCGAACTGGGCCCTTTCC
Source organism: Macrolepiota fuliginosa MF-IS2 (assembly GCA_015584085.1). NCBI lineage: Eukaryota > Fungi > Basidiomycota > Agaricomycetes > Agaricales > Agaricaceae > Macrolepiota > Macrolepiota fuliginosa. The sequence goes on along the minus strand of MU151197.1, from coordinate 10,562 downwards.
CCTTTGTACTCATCAAGACTATTTGATGAAAGGTTCCCTAATACATGTGGATGTGTGTGTTTGTAGGCTCAAAAGGGGCTTGATGATATCGAGCTTCCTGAGCTGCACGCGCGATGCTTCTTTCAGTAGCTGAGGATCAACGGTGAGTTGGTTGGTTAGGGCGGAATTATAGCTTCTGCAGTGAACGGCGAGCTGGTATGCAAGAGTGGGAATGACGGTTTCAGGATTATTTCGATTATTTGACTTAGAGAAGACGAAAGCGGCGCCGACACGGGCCCCCCTCTCGGAACAGTCCTTAGCAAAGTTCTGAGCGACCACGGATTTTCCGGTACTAACTGGACCACGGAGCCATACCACATTCCACTCCCGCTCAAGGGCGTCCAGTCATGCCCCGAGCTTACCTAAAGTTCTCAGAGGGGTTCTTGGATAGTACTTGGGAGGTGGGTCCCGTGCACTAGAAACTATTGTGGCCCCGGGCTTAATGTAGAGCTCAAGGTATTTTAAAGCTCGAGTCGGACAGTGTTAAGGCCACTGAAAGGGGCATACCTGGCTTCCTGTCGCAGATACTGGGTTATTGACGACGACGGCATTTTCGATCGTTTGTGAATTATTGATGGCAAAGTTACTTGCTTGATTGAAGAACCCCGATGTGATCCCATGCCTTGTCCTTACAGCGAGCCTAGCGAGTACGGTTTATGTCAAAGGTAGAGCCGCTGTCTCTTACTATTTTTTCGGAGTGCCCAATGGTCCCGTTGGCGTGAACTTACATCTCCTTAGAAGAACCCCTTTACTATTTTTGTATCGTCGTCTTGTAAGTTATATGATTGTCATTCATTTTTTGTTCCAACACCTCAGGACCTTTTGTCTCGTAGCTTAAACCCGAGCTCTCACTAGATCAAGTGTGGGACGTCCGCTTTTGTCGTCCCTTCACCTCATTGTAGAAAACATAGGGAGGCAAGGAGAACGAACTGCGTAATTAAGACCAGACCAGAGAACCTGAGGTCATGTGCTTTCCTGAAGATAGGGTCACCCCTTTCTTCGGTAACTCATGAAGACCTGAATTAGTTTCACCTACCTAGAGCTTGGAATCTGATAAATCAATCAGACAATCCACCATGAAAACTGTCCTGTGCAGAAACAACTCGTTTTGAATCCGTCCCTCATAGTTCACTAACAGAGTTGACAATGTATTCAACTCCCCTCTACCGCCTCTTATGCGCGCTTGGTCTAGTGAAAGACCCCCAATACACGCCTTTCCCTTTGAAATATTGGGATGGGGTCCAGCCGTCAACATATTACATTATCGTGAATTTTTCTGGGCAGAGTCATTGCAGATGATCACAGCTTGGCCATCCTCGTCAAGCTCACAACGATGAGATACACGTTCCCCAATAGCAAGATCGAACACCAATTCATAGTTGCCGATGTACACCCTTCCTCTCAACGCAACAAACTAGCCCAAGTTGTACTCGAACGTACTGCTCCCAAAGCTCGTGGGCCTTCTCCTTGACTTTGTTCATAGCAAATCACTAATTATTGTATAATTAGTTGACGCAACTTTGCCCGTACACGAGTCATGGAGATACACCCCCGAGAATCTCAATGGATCACTCCCAGTCCGAGACTCCATTTCCCTATGGGGTAGGGAGGCCCACTACACACGTGCTCGAGTAGTCCAAGTCCTCGACATACCCGAGGGATATCCGTTCTACCGGTTCATATCGGGAATCAGCCACCTTCACTTTGCATTGGGCCCACACAAGCTCAACGGAGCTAACTGCCATGACATGACCCAGGGAATCATTCGCTGGATGTCGATGAAGCTGTGCAATCGCACAATCGTTCACTTCCGAGACCGTAGTTCTGGCAAGCAGCGTGACGATAGTCCCTACAACTGCAAATTGTCCCTGGGGTTGGATGTTGTCTCGGCATACCATCTATCCAAGGCTATGCGAGGGATAAGGGGTGGTTCGAGGACAACATCACGAAACCTGTCCAATGTGATTTGGATAAGTTTGAACAAGTCAGTATTTTCCCCAATGTTTGACGGTCATAGTTGATTGATACTGATCGCCATTTATTTAGGCCGACAGGAGGCGGTTTCCGTATTTGGAAGACAAAAAAGAGCGTGCGTGGGTTTGCAAGGACAAGAGGGTAACTGTTTAGGGTGACTCGGAGGAAAGGGGGAAGGGGTATGTCATCCTCCCACTTCACTGTGATAGGAATTCATCGACTCCTGTTTGAACGTCTGGCCAGAACATAACCCAGAAAACATGAGGATGCAAAATAATGCAGAAAATATACAAGGCAAGGAGAATAATCTGCGCAATTAATGTCAGGTAGACTTGTCACGTCACACCGCTAACATTTTACACTCCAAAACGAACACATCTTCCAGAATGCTTCACATCTAATCTTAGTACCCCTAACGTAGTTCCATCCCTGCCGATGGGTGTAGTCTTCATGTAGAGCACGCTCACCACGTCTTAGTAATTAATTTGCTTGTAGCGGTATAGAAAATAAAGAGGTCAACAACAACAAGCTCGTCACGTGTATTACTGAGGACTCGGGGTCGGACTTTCACCCAAGACCTGATCAGCTTCCCTCTCCCACTCGCACTCAGTCCGATGGTTGATGGGCCAAATTTTGATTTTCCTTTTTCAGCCTTAGCGTGGTCTCTGGGTGTTGACATCCTAGATTTCCGTGAACACTTCCTGGGCCGTTGCGCTGGCGTGGCTTACAATTCATATGTCGTCGTCAAGCTGTCAACAATGAAATATATGTTCCACAAGAGCAAGGCCGAACACCAACTCGCCGTCGCCGATGTATACTCTACCCCTCAACGTGAATCGCTGATCCGAGTTGTATTTGAACGTACTGGTCCGAAGAATGGTGAGCCCTTTCCTCGACCTTGCTCATGGCAAGCTATTGATTGTTGTCCAACTAGGTAACGCAACCCTGCTGGTGTGGTGGAAATTCACCTTCCAGAAGCTTAAAGCCTCGGTCCCAGTCCTAGACTCTGTTTCCCTATGGAATGATGGCAGCCACAACGCAGGTGCTCAAGCAGTGGAGGTGTTGGATATCTCTGAGGGGTATCCGTTTTACAAGTTGGTGTTGGGAGTTAGCCACCTTCACTTGGCATTTGGCCCGTACAAGAGCTTGACGGGTCTAACTGTTATAACTTCATACAAGGCATCACATGTTGGGTGTTGAGGGAGCTGTCCAACCGCCCAATTACACGCTTCGACGACTCGAGGAACAAGTACGACGATATCGGCGACTGCGAGGAGGTTGTCCCTGGGGCTGGATGTTGTTTTGGCATATCATTTGTGCAGTCTCACAGGAAGGAACCGGAATGGCTTGAGGAGAATATTTCAGCGCCTGTCCAGCGCGATCTGGATGTTTTTGAACAGGTGGGCTCTTTGATTGATGTCCGAGTATTCATAGTCAATTCGTACTGATTGCCGTCGGTTTAGGGGGGTAAGGTTCGGTTTCCATATATAGATCCGGAAGAATAGGGGAGATGTGTGTTGGCTCCCAATGGCATAGAGGAGAACGAGGGGGGGTACTTAAGGGGGAGTGGGGCAACTATATTGGGCGACTATATTGGGCGACCTGGGGGAGAGGAGGAGGAAGTGATGGTGATCACATAGCAATGCCTGTATATCGTGCGTTACTGCTGAAACTTGCCTATAAAGGTGGAACCTATTTCTGGAATGCAATGTGGATACAATAAAAATGATATTTGCGCGATGGATTAGCGTATCAATGGAACACTCGCGATTCAGGGTAGCCGCAGAGACTACCCGAGGAGCATCCGTTAACCCCGTCCTCAGTGCAGCTGCTACTATCATACATCGCTGCCAATGCTGGAGTCTGTCCCAGACCGCGTCTTAGACTCTGCATTTCTATACTTCTACAAGCAAACGAATCCCAACAACAACAACGACAACTGACAGTCATCTGATCGCCGTGAAGGCATAGATATAAGTGCTGTGTGGCTTCTCACTACCTGCTACGATGCTCTGGCTCACAGCATTTGTCGACTTGTTGCCTGATCCCCTTGTAGATCGTCTCTGGTATTACATACGTCCACAGGATTCGTCTGGCCAGAAAACCTACGCTCCATTGCCCCAGAATGTACATCATTGTGAGTCGTGATCATAACGTTCCCACCACTGGCCCAAACCGCGTCCTCCAGGTTCGCAAGGACAAGGCACGGAACCTCATTCGTCGGGGCTCTTCAATTGAGCGAGAAACTTTACCATCAACAATTCACACATGATCCAGATTTCCGGTGCTGTCAATATTAACAACCCAGCGTTTGTAACAGGGAAGCCAGGTATACCCTTTGCCAATAGCCTTGACGCTCGTCAACTCAAGTCCACCGTAGCTCTAGAACACCTTGAGCCCTACACCGAGCCCGGTGCCGCAATGGATTCCAGTGCACGGGACCCACCTCCCAAGTGCCATCCAGGAACACGCCTGAGAATTTCAGGCAAGCTCGGGGCATGGCTTGATGCCCTTGAACGGGAGTGGAATATGATGTGGCTCCATGGTCCAGCTGGCACCGGAAAATCCGCGGCCGCTCAGACATTTGCCGAGTACTGTTCCGAGAGGGGTCGTCTCGGTGCCGCTTTCTTCTTCTCTAGATCAAATGGTCGAAATAATCCCGAAACCGTCATTCCCACTCTTGCATATCAGCTCGCCGTCCACTGCCGCAGCTATAATTCCGCCCTGACGAACCAACTCACCAGTGATCCCCAGCTACTTAAAAAAGCGCTACGCGTGCAGCTCAGGAAGCTCATCATCGAACCCCTTTTCACTCTACAAATGCATGAAGCCACACGCATCAGGGAACCCTTCGTCATCATTCTCGATGGTCTTGACGAGTGCGAAGGGGAGAGGGCCCAGTTCGAGTTTGTCAGCATGGTCAACGAGGCCTCCCAGCTCACGGACCTTCCCCTCCTCTGGCTCATCTGCAGACGACCAGAGGATCACCTCCAGTATATGTTCTCGAGGGTTGCATACTGTGGCAAAGAAGAACTCCTTGATGATGAATGTCGAGATGATGTTGACCAGTATCTCCACTCTGAATTGGCGAGAATCAAGGACGAGTTCAGGGTCATTGCACCCTCACCCTGGCCTTCCGAACACCAGTTCAATGAGCTCTCTGGATCTGCCTCCAGCCTCTTCGTTTTCGCATCCACTGGCATGAAATACATAAGCGACCCTACGTATGCAAACCCAATCCTTTGCCTCAAGAAACTCCTGTCTTTTTTGAAGTGTATAGATGCCATTGGGTCGAATAGTCCCCTGGCGTCCCTTGACCTCCTGTATACTCAAATCCTTACGGAGGTGTCGAAGGATGTTTTCCCAACAACCTGGCACATTCTGGCTCACTCCATCTGGATAACCAATCTGTTTTACGGCGGCTTATTATCTGAGGTCCAATATCTCTGCAACTTTCTCCGCCTTGACCAAGGTGTTTTCTACAGCGCTTTGCAGAAACTCCATTTGGTCATCGCCGTACCGGCTCCCGAAGATGCCTCCAAATTACCATTACGCTTTTACCATGCATCATTTCAAGACTTTCTCTCAGATCCCAATCGCTCAGGGAGGTTTGTCATTGAGGGAAAAAAGGCATTTATCGATATTGCGAAGTCGTGTCTTTTCTGGCACAACATTGATGCCATACACTTCCACACCAACGATGGTGAGTTGGTAGGAGCAGGTTGGAGTAATGGCCATATCATTCTTGACTCTCCTAGGGTGGTACTTCGACACTGATCACAAGCATGCAAGTTTGTCCCACCTGAAATGGGTCTCACCGGACAATGAGAAGGATGTCTCTAGGGCCATCGCAAACATCGGCGGGCACTGCTGGCAGGCATTCGACGAGATTTCTGACGAAAGAGATGATGACCTCCTCTCGCTTATTCATAAAATGGATTTCAGATATTTACTTCGGGATTGTTCACTGCGCCTTGCAAACTGGGTCTACCGACAGGTTGGGCTTGATGACTTGTCGTTAGATGCACTACATACTAACCCTTTCTTGGCTATCCAGTATCCTTCAGACCCTCTCGTACGCACAAAACCGTCCAACGAACTGGACACGCGATTGCTGGAGTACATACGAATTGTGATTGGTCAGGAGTCGCCTGCGGATCCAGCTACATTCCCAGTTGACTGGGTAAGTGCGCATTTTCCTGCATTGAAATTGTGATCTCAAGGGTGCCCTCAAGACAGACCCTCCGCACAGACGCAGGGGGTACTTTTTCGTTGGGCATGGAGTAAAGACCATTGTTGCCTGGATCGCCGAATTTCGGGGTAGAGGGAGGGTTTTCACCTTGACACTTGATAAGGAACCCTCTCTGGAACAAGTTGAAGAGTATCGCAGAAGGCCTGTTAAGGCCCAATGGAATAAAACACCAGAGCAAAGGCAACCTCCAGAGCAGGGGCTTTGACGGAGGGGATTGGAGTAGTAGGACATCGGTGGCAAGTTGTGTAGCCGGAGATGAGGTTGTAATGCTTGTGGAGTAGCCACTCGGCTACGTGAGCAGTCAATGCATTGGCGCGCCCCGACTGTGACTGGACCTTCGCGCATTGATTGGGCCCTTCTGTACATTTCTTCGATATTTTGTGACACTTTGATCATTATTGGTACACCTGGCGGTGTGCGAGTTACTTAGCTGGGATTTGAATATACCTTCTTGATAAGGTCTCCTGCCCCGACCCTTCCTTTATCAAAAACCTACCATCCCACCCCTTTTCTGTTGAACTCCGGCCTAGGTGATTGACTTATTGGAACGTACACTCAGCGTCTCGAACACGATGACAACTCTTTTTTATAGTTCGTACCTATTGGAACGTACACTAAGTAAGGTATATGAGTATCGACGTTAAGCTCCATAGATGTGTGTTCGGGGGCTCACCTCAGCGTCTCGAACACGATGACAACTGAGGTTTCGCCTAACCGGGATGTGAGTCTTTTATATATGAGAAAAGCGGATACAAAGAAAACTATACAGTTTATGTCGGCAGCCGTGAACGGCACAACATTGGAATGCAGAGTCTTGAAAAGATCGGCTAAATCTGCTTTTAGTGTGTGTTTGAAATAACGGAACATAAAAGGAAATGAAAGAGACATAAAAGGAAATCCGTCATGTCGCGTCTATTCCAACATGACTGAGGACGCGCTGTGGGTGACCTGCTGTGTTCCTCGACTTCTGGGGATTTGGGTACTACTCAGTCCCCTTGGCCCCCGTCTGATCATCATCGATGAATCTACCTTCTCCATGGCGACTGTGGTCTCGTCCTCGAAGCCGTCGTTTCTCATATTTAGCCAAGGCCCAATTTCTTCTGGTCTGGCATTTTGGTGCTACGACCCATTGTAGAAGAAGTTTTTCTACAGCCGCCCTCGCGGCTCGGGTGGCCTCTAATAAATGAGTTGCGAAGCTTAAAGGGGGACATGGATTGGCCGCCATATTGGTGACGTTCAGTCATCGAAAACCCTGCTGTTGTCTAATTTTCGCTCTTGTATCTGACATGGCGATTAGTAATACGGTTTATGGGAACTGTACGCACCCGTTGAGCTTGATTATTTTTTCTCAAATTCGTGATCTCATTAGTTGTGTTGCAAGTAATACTCAAATGACCGCATAAGTCAGGGAGCATTAAACTTCGCTAAGGGCTGAAGACAACAATCTAAAGTACGACGCATTGAGTGCAAATGTTACTCCATTAAGTGCTCTAGGACGGCGGATCTACGCGAGTATAAGTATGTACAGTACAAAATCTAATCGATACGTTTTATGGGATCAAACTTGAGTTGTTCCCAGTTGCCAGACATGATGTCATGGTCACTGATCTGTTCCAGTCTGACAAGCTCACGCCTAGTATACTCAACAATGTCAAGCATAAGCTCTGGGTACTTGACGTACTTGTCCGCCTCCGAGGGAGGAAAGTCGTGGGCGCCCGAACCATCATCCCGTGTTTCCTCCTCAAAATCGGTTTTGGAAATATTATCGACCTCTCCACCGACCAAGTTTACCGCGCGAGGGAACGGTGCTTGGCCTTCCGTGTCGGCGTACGCGATACCACGTGCCCCACGACCACCGAGGAGGTTACGCCATACAGCGGCAGCCATCTCCGCGTCGCCCTTGATGAGTGCGAGATCGAAACTAAGGCCCAGGCCGACCCACTGCTCTTTGAAGATTTTCATTTGGCGATTGGCGATACGGTCAGGGGCGCGACCTTTTGGTTTGGCAGGTATTGCTGCGTTGTCTGGTGTAGCAACGTTGGGGTTGGCGTAGAAGGGAGACGCGAATGTGTATGGACGTGTAGGTTTGTTAGGAGGTTGGAGGACCGCACGGATACGGTCTTCGACGCCGATAAAGTAGTGGTCTATGAGTGCTTGGATGTAGTGTCGTCCATGTTCTTTTGGGAGGGCGCGAAGACGGACGGTGAGCAACCATATGTGGAGGTCTGTTACTGGTTTGTTACTGTGAACCAGGACTGGAGTGTCGGCGGGAGATGACATTCTGTAAAAAGAAGTTAGAGGAGAGACTATGACGTCGGAGGACTAACGACGTACCATTTTGCTAAAAGACGCGGTCGTGGTCTGGAGTGACGGCAACGGCGTGTTCGTACAGCACAAGTGCACGACGGGCAGTGAGTCGCTTAGGACTGCCGTAGCCGGGGAGTGCTGTGAGCTTGAGGAACCATTTCTCTGCTTCTGAAGAGGATTCAACTTTGCGGGTGAGCCAGCTCTTTTGGGGTTCGTTCTGGTTCGCCGGCTGAGTCGCTATAGGGCCGGGTGGGAGACGGGCGTATGCTGTAGAAGCGAGGGAACGGACAAGGGCGCGGCTGACAATCGTTCAGACTAGTATAGCAAGGTAGACGTCGATCACCAGAATCCATATAAGTATGATACGAACTACATACCGTGGGAGAACCCTGATTTCGGGTTCATCACCAAACCATGATACTAGGATTCCAGCTCCATTCTGTGAAGACGTCGTCCCTTTGTAGACGGCATCACACTTCTGCGAATTTCCTTTGTGGCACATCCGAAATGGCCTACCACTTCAATATCTTCAGACAATAGCCAAAGTCAATCCAATAACCCGGAAGTCAAGAGGGCGCAATAAAGTACTATGTGTTCTCGCCTCTTCTTCCCTCGTTAGTCCTATATGAGGACCGAAATGTAGCCTTGTCATCTCATCAACCTCTCGCGTCCGAGATTAGATAGCATATCTCAACGGCATCTGATGGAGCCAACGAAGAAACCAGATATCGCCAAAGGATGGGAACACCAGGCCGTTAAACAATATTATTTTTTTTGGACGAGATACGTGTCGAGCTGGTGCATCCTTCCAGACCGATATTAGTGCGGGTGGTGTCCGCGGAGGCTTACGACCATTGAGCTGATCAATTGTGAGCGAGCGAGGAAGTCAAGGCTATTACGGATGCAGTTGTCGCCCCCCTCCTTGAATTGATCCGATCCAGCAAATAACAAGCATATAGTACCCTCAGCGGCTAACTATACCCCAATTCAGGTGAGATCTTCCTGAGATTCATTCAGGTCGCTAAGTGGTGCAGAACTCTAGTTGACTTCATGTATTCGGACTCGAACATTTTTACCGGGAGAGATTTTCGAACGCTGGGCACATATATTCAGTAAGGATGTCGGTGGTAGCGGTGGTCAGCCGCAGGAAGCAGTAGTGCCTTGTGTGCGTTTCCTCGATCTTTTGGATCCTCGCTCGCATCTTTCGTTCTCCAGCAAGTGGTTTTCTTTAAAATCGAGGAGAAGGGACAATTTTGGGGTGCTGAGAGTAGGGGATTATGACAACCGGGGCTCCGATTATCTTGACATCGAACGCACTGCCAACATGGATCTTTCTAGTCGAACGTACGTGACATAATGGCTACTCGAGTAACCGTAAATGTGGCCGGGGAAACACGCCGCCTGCTGAAAAGAATATATTAGTATTGATTTCAACCATCCAGTGGCACATCTGGCGATGTGTTTATTCCCGCAACATTTATCTGGCATTATCACCATCCATTAGAGAATGCACCACGGGACGACCCGGCCGCATTCCTCCTCAACCTCACCCGCTGGGGATCTTGGGCACCTACGGTCCAATCTTTCTACGCTGGACCCCCATTCTCTCAGTTGAATTATCGTTATTCTTTTATCTGGCCCCCACAGACGAGACAATGTTCCTTGCGTTTTATCTATCCAGATCAGGCTTTACTGTCGAAGATTTTCAGTTTCGATATCTTCTTGTTCTTCTTGTGTTATTCTTGTGACGGCAGATATAAATACACGGCAGATGTAATCGAGAGACGGCGTTGGTAAATGTTCATACACACTATTGGTGTATATGGAGAAAACTTTACTCTGATCCGATGGGCATCATTGTCTGCAAAAAGAGTACACACAGGAATGGATCCAATCGTGGATACATCGCAATGTTAAGTGTCGACAAGAACTGGCGCAAACGCGGCATAGGTTCGTCCACCTTCCCCCCCTCCTTTCCATCCTCACGGGA
>MU151196.1:0-66261 GCA_015584085.1 Macrolepiota fuliginosa MF-IS2 | reverse complement strand
GGCTCCGCCCTGCCCAAAGACAACAGCATTTTACAGGCGCCTCGATTGCGCATTTTGTCCATGGCCGGTTACATGCCGTGGCTACTAGACATTCGCATACAATGGAAGCAGCTCACGACACTCAACTTGGGAAGGCGTAGCTTCTACATCGATGAAGTAACGAAAGTTCTAACAATGTGTCCTAACCTCGAAGTTTGCTCTGTCTCACTTAGCACTTCGGGGAACCAAAGCCCTCTGATTACGCCACCACCACCATTGCCATCGCTTCAGATCGCAGAACTTTGTTTGCCAAAGCTCCGAACATTGTCTATCTTCAATTGTTCAAGCTGGAATGACCATGTCATTGTTCTATTCGAAAATCTCTCCACTCCTGCACTCCGTCATCTCTCCTACCACCGCACAGTACATGTCTGGCCAGATTCGCCTGTGACAAGAGACGCTGACAATGCGTTCATGGCGGCCTTGTGCGCGTTCCTCCAACGGCTCGTACTGCCACTGGAAGAGTTGGAATTCTATACACGTCCGTTTATTGGAAACGACGTCCTCAAAATCTTGCCTCTTGTGCCAGGGTTAAAGAGGCTGTCGTTAAGGGGGTATTCAACAGATTCACGATATCATCTGGACTCCCCATCTCTAATCATTCGCATGGACGATGAATTCCTGGAATACTTCATTCCCGACACGAACAAGTATGCCAGTGGACACATCAGCCCTCTGGCATTATCCGATTTATCAGACAACGAGAATGATGAAGACGATCATGATGGAAGCCCCCCCGATGACGACATCTCTCCTACCGGCTGCCTCTGCCCCAACCTCGAAATCTTTCACTGCACAGATGCCGAATTTTCCACGCAACGTATACTCGAATTCATCCGCGCCAGATCTACTGACCACAGCAAACATGACCTCGCGCACCTCCGTAGGGTCGGCATATCCTTCGCTACACCCACACTTTTCGAAAACGAAATCAACTCATTTGCTAGAGGTGACGCAAACATGGTTGTGGATGCAGACTCGAGACGTCAGATTGACGAGTTGACAGAGGAGACGGGGTTGGTGGTGGGTCTCTATGATCCGTCTAGTGAATCTTTTGCTCCTCCTCTACCGCTATTAAATAAGTATTCACCGTACGCGGGTTTGAGGGCTACTGATACGGCACCTATCATGGTGACGGGCTCCATGGGGTATTTTGGATTTAAACAAAATTAGTCGTTATTTTTGTCAGTGGTTGGATCAAGTGTATTTGTATGGAAAAGACTTGTGATTGTATTCCCCAGCCCCAGCGTTCGGTTTCTCTAATTCCTTGTTCACAAGTTCCAACTTCAGGTATGAATATGTATGGACTCAGATTGAACCCGCGCACCAAGATCCACTGATGTGGTTGCGAAAACGAGTACCAAAGCACACTGATTCGCTGGGTCGCAGGATGAGACTTCAGGGCCGATGCTTTAGATAAAAAGGACGGTCATGGTGGTACCCCCTCAGTCATGATATTTTTCTGCTCGTGTAGGTTCCTCCTGACAACGGCAACCTACTGCTGACTTGGAGAATCCTACACAAATTCAATACCGAGGGAACGCAGAATCGTACTCTATAAAAGTCTCTCGGGCCGGAGCCATTTGATCATGATCGTATCACTGGCATGATAGTACTGTAGTTCTTACTAACACTGTAATACTCCTCCGACTCCATGATCCTCCCACCTTCAATATACTATACCAATGACTCACCCACCAATGATCAAAGAGCTCTCATTAGACAGGAGCTGATGAAGCTCTCGGATGATGCCAACCGTATCGATAGTGAGATCGACCGTCTCCAGGACAGACTCAGCACGCTTTCTCTTGAGCAGGGGAAACTGCACGCTTCAATTGAAGCTTACAGGAGTCTCATTTCTCCCGCTCGCCGACTCCTCCCCGAAATACTCCAAGAAATATTCTTCCACTGCCTTCCGACTGCTCACAATACAACTATGAGCGCTAAAGAGCCACCGCTTGTCCTCGGTCGGGTCTGCAGTCGATGGCGGCAGATTGCTTATTCCACGCCAAGACTTTGGTCTTCCATCCATATAATTGCCTTCATTTCCTTCACTCCATCCCCGTTCCAACAATTGATGACTGCGTTGCAGCACGCCATCCCTATTTGGCTTTCTAGATCTGGTACTCTCCCGCTTTCAATATCCATGATGTTTCAGAGCTTCGAGCCCAGTTTATTGCCCCCCGCCCCGCCACCCCGCAGTGAAGTTCGATCTTACCTCGACCTCGCATCCCAGGTGGAAAGATTGACCCACCTTTCAAGGCCAATGGTTTGAAGGAGGCATCACAAGGGTGGGTGCACCCACAGATCCGTGAGCTGGTTCTGCCTGATGTGTATGGCCAGATGTACAAGGAGGACCCAGATGGGTAAGACCTTGATCTATGCATCTTGTTTGCCCTGAGGGCATCAACCAGGGGCGGTCCTGGTACAAGCGCATCGGACAAGAGGGCTCCGCCCTGCCCAAAGACAACAGCATTTTACAGGCGCCTCGATTGCGCATTTTGTCCATGGCCGGTTACATGCCGTGGCCACTAGACATTCGCATACAATGGAAGCAGCTCACGACACTCAACTTGGGAAGCAGTAGCTTCTACATCGACGAAGTAACGAAGGTTCTAACAATGTGTCCTAACCTCGAAGTCTGCTCTGTCTCACTTAGCACTTCGGGGAACCAAAGCCCTTTGATTACGCCACCACCACCATTGCCATCGCTTCAGATCGCAGAGCTTTGTTTGCCAAAGCTCCGAACATTGTCTATCTTCAATTGTTCGAGCTGGAATGACCATGTCATTGTCCTATTCGAAAATCTCTCCACCCCCGCACTCCGTCATCTCTCCTACCGCCGCACAGTACGTGTCTGGCCAGATTCACCTGTGACAAGAGACGCTGACAATGCGTTCATGGCGGCCTTGTGCGCGTTCCTCCGACGGCTCGTACTGCCACTGGAAGAGTTGGAATTCTATACACGCCCGTTTATTGGAAATAACGTCCTCAAAATATTACCTCTCGTGCCGGGGTTGAAGAGACTGTCGTTAAGGGGGTATTCGATGGATTCACGATACCATCTGGATTCCCCGTCTCTAATCATCCGCATGGACGATGAATTCCTGGAATACTTCATCCCAGACACGAACAAGCATGCCAGTGGACGCATCAGTCCTTTGGCATTATCTGATATATCAGATGGCGAGAATGATGAAGACGATCATGATGGAAGCCCCCCCCGATGACGACATCTCTCCTACCGGCTGCCTCTGCCCCAACCTCGAAATCTTTCACTGCACAAATGCCAAATTCTCCACGCAACGTATACTCGAATTCATCCGCGCCAGATCTATGGACCACAAGAACATGACCTCGCGCACCTCCGTAGGGTCGGCATATCCTTCGCTACACCCACACGTCTCGAAAATGAAATCAACTCATTTGCTAGAGGTGACGAGGACATGATTGTGGATGCAGACTCAAGACGTCAGATTGACGAGTTGACAGAGGAGACGGGGTTGGTGGTGGGCCTCTATGATCCGTCTAGTAAATCTTTTGCTCCTCCTCTGCCGCTGTTAAATAAGTATTCACCGTATGCGGGTTTGAGGGCTACTGATACGGCACCTATCATGGTGACGGGTTCGATGGGGTATTTTGGATTTAAACAAACTTAGTCGTTATTTTTGCTAGTGGTCAGATCGAGTGTATTTGTATGGAAAAGATTTGTGATTGTATTCTTCAGCCCCGGCGTTCGTTTCTTCTAATTCCTTGTTCACGGGTTCCAACTTCAGGCATAAATACGTATTGACTCAGCTTGAATCTACGCATCAATATCCACTGAGGTGGTTATGAAAACGAGTACCAAAACACACTGACCTGCTGGGTCGCAGGATGGGCCGATGCTTTAGGTAACAAGGACGGTCATGGTGGTACCCCCCAGTCATGACGTTTCTCTGCCCGTGTAGATTTCTCCCGACAACAGCAGATTACCGCTAACTTGGAGAGTCTTACACAAATTTAATACCGAGGGAACGCAGAATCGTGTTCTGTAAAAGTCTCTCGGGCCAGGACCATTTGATTATGATCGTATCACTAGTACTGTACATAGTTCTTACCAACACTGTGATACTCCTCTGACTTCATGATCCTCCCACCCTCAATATACTATACAAATGACCCACCCACCAATGATCAAAGAGCTTTCGTTAGACAAGAGCTGATGAAACGCTTGGATGATGCCAACCATATCGACCGTGAGATCGACCGTCTCCAGGATAGATTTGGCACGCTTTCTCTTGAGCAGGGGAAACTGCGCGCTTCAATTGAAGCTTACAGGAGTCTCATTTCTCCCGCTCGCCGACTCCTCCCCGAAATACTCCAAGAAATATTCTTCCACTGCCTTCCGACTGCTCACAATACAACTATGAGCGCTAAAGAGCCACCGCTCGTCCTCGGTCGGGTCTGCAGTCGATGGCGGCAGATTGCGTATTCCACACCAAGACTTTGGTCTTCCATCCATATAATTGCCTTCATTCCCTCCACTCCATCCCCATTCCAACAATTGGTGATCGCGTTGCAGCACGCCATCCCTACTTGGCTTTCTAGATCTGGTACTCTCCCGCTTTCAATATCCATGATGTTTCAGAGTTTCGAATCCGATCGTCCCCCCACAGCAAAGTTCGATCTTACCTCGACCTCGTCGCACCATATGCACACCGCTGGCAGTCAATCCACTTCTCTAGTGTATTTCTCTTCAATTGGACAGAATCTTTCGGTCGGTTCCCTGCTTCACGAGTTCCATTACTCGAGAGCCTACACATCTCTGGTCTTTATATGGACGAATATTCGTCCGGATATAACACTGATCTTTCCGCCTTATCCAGGGAAAACAGCATCCTACGAGCACCTCGTCTCCACACATTGTCGATACCCCTGCTCACCCCCGGCATTCCGGAAGTAGGTGTTCAGTGGAGGAATATCACCAGCCTCGATTATTCGGCCTCTCATTCCCCGTTGTCTTTTGAGGATATTATCCAAATCCTTAGATTACGCACCAACCTCGAGAGCTGTACCATCGGAGCTCGGGCTGTGATATGGGAAAACACTAGTCCACCAACCTTCCCAGAGCCCTCGAGCAAACCGGTGGCTTTTCCCAAGCTCCAGAGTCTCGGTGTATACGCCGGTAACATTCCACCCCAATTAATGTGTCGAATACTCGGGATCCTCATCACACCTGCACTTCGCCATCTCCTTCTGCCCGAATACTTCTCGAACGAGCCTGATTTAGGGGATGCCCTTCTATACACGTCTTTGACCCGGTTTTTGCGGCACGCGGTTAATCCGCTTGAAGAGCTAGACCTAGGCAGCTATTTCCTCGAGAAAAATGTGGTGGATATCCTGTCTCTTGTACCCGGCTTAAAGAGGCTATCACTAAATGGATGTAGATATGTTCCAGATGTGCAGGGTGTTACTCCGCCGACGTCCCCAAAGGACGATTATTTGTTGGCGCAGTTGGCACCTGCCGACAATCGGCAAGAACGGCCTAACTCACCATTGTCTTCAGGCGACAGGCGCTCTCAAGCTCCTACATGCCTTTGTCCCAAGCTCGAAGTCTTGCGTTTTATGGATGTCGTGTGTTCAGACAATCAATTACTCAATTTCTTGTACTCTCGAACTGTGGAGCATCACAAGCGCAATGTTTCCCGCCTTCGAAAGGTTAGCATGTATCGGTATCGATGGGAAACAGATGATATCAAAGATACGGATCTCGCTCTGCGGAAGAGTATAGAGAAATTGGAAATGGAGACAGGCTTGGGGGTGGACCTCCGGTATGACCTTCTGGATCCTGTTAGAATTCGTGGCCCGCCGACTACCGACTATTCGCCATACGCAGGGCTTCAACCTCCAACCGTGGCCCCAATCCCACCCCTAATAACATTTTTTGGATTTTAAGATGCGTATCCATTAGACAACCTGTTGTGGCTTGAATGCGGAGCTGGGTCTGCAAATAACATAGCTCGTTTATCCATAGTTCTCACTTCCTTGTCTCCCAATGATCCTTTTCGCGCTTGTATCGGCCCCTCGATAAATACCGTATGTAGGATGTAATATCTATGATTTATAAATAAATAGCAAAGATTTGTGGCGTCTTCAACCTAGAAAATGAATCGTCAGAGTCTATTGCTCTCACCTGCCCGCCGCTAAATAATAGATATTATAGTACTGCGTTTGGCGTCACTAGGAAGATATGTACATTAAGAGCTCACTTCATCCAATCATATACCGTCTTTGCGAGACACGTCTCGAAGCCGTTAAAATAAGTCCATCACAAGAGAAATGTGCGTGTTCGGCTAGTTGTCGGGATAATCGAGCAATTAGAATGAACTTGGTGCAAGACAACGCGACATCCCTTGATGATACCTTCAAAAACCAACTACAAGGGATATAGGCATCAAGCGGTGTCTCTTGCATCATCTCGAAAACGTCGACTTACCACGAAAGACCTCCACCAAGTCTTACAACATCCACACAACCGCTCCGAAATGACCCTTCCCTTCCTGATCACCTTCCATTTGGCACGTACAATATAGCCGCGAGCGACATCTCGGACGCAAGAGAACTAACCACAAAACGTATCAGTATATAATATGTTGAATGCCGGAACAAAGAAAAAGACAAAGAAGGGTCGAAACAGGTATTATAATCTAGCAGTAAAGTAACAAGGAATGAGGTTGGGAAGCCCACCTTGTACCCCAACGTCTTCTCATGCGGATGTTCCACCATGTACTTCTTCAGTAGGTCCATGAACAATCAGATAACGACGCGTCAAAGAGACAGAAAACGCAACTTACGACATGTCTCTTGACTTGCGCATACGTCTCCGCAGGAAACTCGCGTTGTGCATATGGGTTCGTCGACGAAGGTGCGATTGATGGGTCCTGCAGCGTGATAATCCCGCTGAACTGAGAGGAGGATGAGGACCACGGAGTTGCAGTCGATGTCAAAAGTGAAGCAGACAGTAGAGGTGCTAGAGGAGCATATAGTGATAGAGGCTGAGCGACGGTACGTCTGGTATATCGCCCTGCGAGGGTCGTAAACTTGACATCCTCTCTCGTAACGCTCGACTTGCAGGGTGGAAGGACTATAAGCCCTTTGTCAGCATTATGGTGGCACGGCGAGCCAGCCGACATTAGAGCAGAAGGAAAAGATATGAGACGAGGGTAGATCTTGTACTGGTCGAGGTAGAAAGAGAGGGAGGAAAAAAGGACGGAGCCTCGAATTTTCGCCTACGACCCTGTTGGGCACACGCGTCTATGGAGGGTTGAACAAACGCCTCTCCGCTTAACTGCTTACCTCTGCGCCCTCCAACTTTCTTTGCATCCTCGTACTCCCTCATACCATGAATACCAATAGTGCGCCCCGTTCCATCGCAGGCCTCATGAAGAACTCGAATCACGGTCGCATTGCCGGGATTCTGCAAGGCGTCTCTGCACGTGAAGGGACCTGGCCTGATCTTGTGGTACTCCAACAAAAAATAAACTGCAAAGGAGGGAAGAGGGACAGAAACCCACGCCTGTCCTATGCTCGTCTTTAGATCGCTGGCTTCCGTTTTTGAAACCTGCGCCCCGACGAATCCGCTAGGCTCGGGACCATATCGTGTGGGAATGGGGGAGTTCGCGGGGTAAAAACCACCCACATATATCGAGGGAAAATACTGTGGATGGAACTGGCGAATACCGTGGAAGCACCGTCTCTGGCACTTTCTCCCTGTCCCTGCCCAGGTTCCCGTCGGCGGTTCTCCTGTCGAACCTCAATGGCCTGACCTCTGCACTATATCACCAAATCCCTAGATGTGCTGTTGTAGACCAAGGCTCGAAAGACAATCCAGGTCCGGGGTAAACGTCCTCTCTTTAGGATGCACAAACACATTCGGAGAGATCCCAATGGACGCTTGTCGGGTCCCAAGCCACGGATTCTTGTCAACATAACTCTTCAAGACTATTCGGCATTCTCGACACCTGTGCCCCTAGTCCACTACGGGATCCCCGGTCGCATCAAAATACATCGGCATGCACTGAGTCATCCAAGTACCCCGACGTGCGGCCGACCGACCCCAAGCATATACGTCATCAGCAGCCGAGTTTGTGACTGCAGCGGGAGCATCAACGTTATAAGCGCCAAGACAGTGAGTCACACTATCAATTTCTTCGTCTTCGACCACCACAGAACGAGACTAATGTTGTTTCGAGGATATATCGAAGATACATTTGAGTGTCAGCTTCAAGATATGGATGGAACAAACCCAAGAGCCAGGAACAGGAACCGAAAGTAGAAAGCAAGACCATCAAGATGAGCGGCACCAAGAGATTTGAGGACTTGTGGAAGCCTGAACTTTGCAAGAAGATATATTCCTGGATAAACATGGATGAAGATTTTGTTAGCCGACATGAACGATGACATCAAGACTAGACTTTCTTGGGAATGAAACGGGAATGAAACGGCTCTGATATATGCCCAAGGATCCAGCTTTTATGGAGCAATGGCACTGTTACTATTTCGTTGTTGCCAATATATGACTCTCGGGAAGCGAGATGTTCCAGCGAAATATGTCGAGGAGGCGCCAAACACTGTCGAAAATGGTCGAGGCGAATCGAAGGCGTCCAGAAAAACTTTATGAAAATCCTGCAAGGGTATTAAGGCCTAAGCACCGCAAATATGCGCATTACCAAGGGATCCTTTCTGTGAGGACAACACTGAAAGAATAACGACTTACTACTAGTCATAATCCATGCAGTTTCAAGTTTCAAGAGCCGGCATGGGCGCGCCTTCGAATCCACCCACTGGACCATCCCAATTCAGGTGACTCTTGCATGCACACTAGGTTTTGCTGGTGCCTTGTACCGCAGACGCGTTGAAATTCGAAATTCGACCGTATGACACGAACACCGCGCCCGAGCATTTGGGACGACGCCAGCATGGTGGTTGCGGGACAAATCATTTCTCTAACCATAAAAGTAAGGCTTTGTGCGTAGAAAAAAGGAGTGGATAAACGAGTGACCAACAGAACGAAGACAAGAATAAAATGAAACTCGCACCTTCATCAATCTCGCCTAGTTCTTCCTTCTCCCCTCTGCTCTCGACCTCATATGCTCTTCGAGGTTGGTATAGCCTGCTTTGCGACTGCCCTCGAGGTTTCGTTTGTTTGTGGCAAAGACCGATAGTGGCAGAGACCGATACATTTCGAAAAATGTCGTGCCATGGGCAGTGGGTAAGGCTTAATTCTCCTGATCGTAGGAGTCGAAAATCGAGACTGACGCGTATGATAGCAAAGAGTGGAACGATTCATGGGACGAATGGCCGTGGTGGATGGACCGTCGAAGGGCTGCGTGTGTTTGTCCGGAACGGGTGGGGCCGAGCGATGGCCCGATCACTCACTCAACCCAGACATTCAGAATATTCAACACACACCAGCCCGGCGAGTTGCGATGGCTGATATATGATCTTATTTCTCGCAAGCTCCCTAGACGACAATGGCAGGGAATTCAGGCCGAGAAAGCACGAAGTGCTGGTCCATGACGATCAAAGCTTGGGTGTAACACCAAAAACTACCCTCGCCGTCAGTTTGTTTTCGTATACTAACTACCGACAGTTTCAGCCGGAATGTTGCGGAAGTTCTCCCAATCCCTCCCCCCTTTGCCAGCCTGCCATTTCTTTACCAAGGACTCTACGACCGATCGTATCACAACCGAGTACGCCGATCAAACTTACTACATAGTAAGTCGAATTTATCACCACCAAACTTCTACTTAGCGACTAACGGCAGTTCAAAGGTGCGTACAGCTTTACGATATGTACTTAATTCTAAGTATTGCTGAGACTCTCGAGTTACGTGACACACGGCCGCCTGGAACCACAGTGGCGCCAATCATTCCCGTTCCTGTCCAATCGTCATCCTACTCACTCCTGCCCAATTTTTCTGGGCCGCTGGAATCGCTGTGCCGCCCGAAACCAACATAACACAGATGTACTGATACTACATGCCACGCCAACGAAATGTGATATTGCGAGCTTACAGAATGGATATCTCAGAGCTTAGACAAAGGGGGACTCAGGATAGCGTGTGGTGTAACATTTCATGCCCAACATCCCAACAAACCTTTTGAACATGGGGAGCTTATTCACAGGTGCCCTCTACCGTAGTAGAACTGAGAGAGAAAAACTAGTCCATCGGTAATATGTATGCCGTCGACCTTGATCGTACTTTGCCGTTCCTCTGGTGGCCAGCTTTCACACCAGAGGAATTCCTGTTCGCAGCCATTCGTATTGAGGACTGAACATGATTCCTATCGCGGGGGCACTCTGTGTGGGTCATCAGTTATTAAGCGTATATCGCCTAAGGAAGTCTAACTAGCTAGGGTATTAATGACACCGGTCGTCCACGACAGAGACAACAAATGTGCTAATGTGATTGAAGGTAGAGCACCACGAATGAGGAAGTGGAGGTATCCCGCAGACATAAAAAACTTGCAGTTATTAGTGGCCTGACCGCGTAGCTTTGTCAAGTAGCGGTTCTAAAATATTTTTGAGGCTTGCGGACTCGCTGGGTATATAGGCATTCAGAAGAACAGCCGCCACCCAGAAAGGCATAAAATAATCCCAGGACCTGAAGTCATGTCGACTGAAGCCCTTGACTCTGGGGGTATTCCGAGGTTCCTGGTGTGAACACCCATAAGATTGGAGGACACTACACAAAAGCGCAGCAAACCACCAGAATACCGGAACCAATATGTCCGACACCCGCATATCCAAGCCGATGTGTTAGGACAGTTTCAGTATGTAGTCGGGGGGAATGTACTCACCACAATAATATCTATCCGCATATCAGGACCGCTATGGCTATGGTCGGTCACCTGATATCTCTCCATACCTTCCAGCCTCCACCTGCGAACAACAACCAGCACACACAGGAAAGAAAGGCGGAGAAATACAAGCCAAATGCTAGGACAACCGCGAAGATGATGAGGTTTTCTTGTGCAAGAGTGGGTTCAGCCATAAGGTACTTGAGGCAGGACCGGGCGGGCTGCCTAATGCAAGATCTAGTACACCCACTCTTTTCTATATGGATTCTCCAGGGAATAGTGGTCTCTGATGAGTCCAACAAGATTTGTATTAAGGGAAGGCGACACGATCATGATCCTGAATCTGTAAATATGTCCCAAGTCACCACCACGGTACGCCATATCCCTCTGGGTAATGGACACAAAAAGAAGACGTCCTGCCCCACCACCAGGCCGCCTTGGTGGCAACATCCTTAAGAAGCTTACAATAAAACCGTCCGTGCTCATTGTTGAGCAATACCTCACGGTATCGCTGGCATCTAATAGGCATGGGAGAAAATCAATGAGCCAAAACCTCCAATAGTCACAGACAAAGATGGAGACAGTAGCGCCCTAGGCAGAGATAGAATCCCTTTCAGGCTGGCAATGAATGGCTAGGGTGCCGACTTCCGGCATGCGACTTCGGGTTTTGTGTCGAATTTGTATGGGTGCCACTGACAGTAGTGGTAGGTTCCAATAGGACTCCGGGGAGGTTTTCAGCGACTTCAGAGTAGGTGTGAATAAAAGCGTGTATGAGCGCATGATCAAGGAGTGGTGAAGGAGTGGGCAAGCATTCGGGGTATTTAAATTGAGGTGCAACGTTGGCCTCAGTAGTGGACCGACACAATATACATAGCTATGTGTTCCCATCAAAGATCACAAAAAAAGACACACGAAGAGGCTGACTACGAGAGACTAATACATAACTATTAGTGATCGCATTGCAAGCTCAACTTCTAAACCTAGTGGTATGAAGCACAGCTCTCATCAAGATCATAGTCCTCTCTCCGACCATATGATACTCCCGCCCACAGTACGCCGCAAACTTGCTACCAACGACCCACCTACTGATGGCGAGGCAGCTCTCATTAGAAAGGCATACACCCGGTCTTTGGATAATATAAAGTCCATCGACAACGAGATCACTCGTCTCCAGGACAGGCTCACCGCGCTTTCTCTTGAACAGCGGCGGTTGGGCGTTTCCCTTGAGATGCGCAGAAGCCTTCTCTCTCCCGCTCGTCGACTCCTCCCCGAGATCCTTCAGGAGATATTCTGCCATTGCCTTCCTACTGCTCACAATGCAGTTATGAGCGTCAGGGAAGCGCCGCTCATTCTCGGTCGAGTTTGCGGTCAATGGCGACAAATTGCTTATTCTACACCAAAACTATGGGCTTCTATCCACATCGTTGCGGTCCTTCCCGACACCTCATCCCCCTCCCAGAAACTGGCGATCGCATTGCGATATGCCATTTCTGCTTGGCTCTCTAGATCCGGTGTTCTCCCACTTTCAATATCATTGGCCATTCGCGTCTTCGATCCATATCCATCGTTTGGTGTCACTCCACCGAAACGTAACAATAGGGTTCGACCTTACCTTAACCTTATCGCACCCTATGCACACCGCTGGCTGTCCATCAACTTCTCCATCTATGATTTTGATTGGGCCGAGTTTTTTGATAGGTTCCATGCTTCAGAGGTTCCCCTGCTCGAAAACCTCGAAATCGATGGTTTTGTCGAAGATATTACGTCACAGGATATTTCTTTGTCAGGAGCCAACAGCATTCTTCATGCTCCTCGGCTCCACGTTTTATCGATACCTTGGGATACTAATCGCATTCTGGAATTGGGCATCCAGTGGCAAAAAATAACTGGCCTCGATCTTGGGGGCTCGCCTGTTCAGACCGTTATCAAAGTCCTGAGATCATGTCCGAACCTCAGGACCTTCGTCATCTCAGCTTGGGGTGCTATGGCGGAGGATGATTCACGGGTTCCTGCGGTGTCTGTCATCACAACAGTGGTGCTGCCGAAACTCCAGTCCCTCTCCATATTTGATGGCTCGGCCACGCGCCAATATGCACACCGAATACTCGAGAGCCTTATCACTCCTACACTTCGCCATCTCCTTCTACCCCCTCCCGTACAACCACTGGAAGATTCACAGGCCGCTTCGGGACCTAGGCGCCTATGCGATTCTCTTAGATCATTTCTCCAGCATTTGATTGACCCACTTGAAGAGCTAAACGTAATCCTGTATATACCAACAAGAAGTATAGTGAACTACCTACTTCTTATGCCCGGGCTGAAGAGGCTGTCATTGATTGCACGTCCCTATTTCCCTCCAGCTGCAGCGAGGGGTATTTCGCCCAGTTCTCGGGACCGCGACTTCTTGTTGGCGCGGTTGACACCCCTTGATGCTTTGCAAAGCCCACCGTCACGGTCCTCCGAGGAGGATGGTGAGGGCACACAAGCTCCTGTGTGCCTCTGTCCAAAGCTCGAAGTCTTGCGTTATATGAATACCGAATGTTCGGGTAATGAACTACTCGCCTTCCTTCGCTCTCGAACTGTGGAACACCGCAAGTACAACGTCTCTCACCTTCGGATGGTCGGCGTGTACCATTATGGACGAGAACCGGAGGATACGAAAGACCTGGTTCCCAACCTACAGGAGAGTATTGAGGTATTGGAGAAGGAGACGGGCGTGAGGGTGGATTTCCGGTACGATGTTTCAGAACCTGTCGAAAATTCGGTATCTTATGATTCAACGAGCACCGAATATTTGCCATTTGATGGACTTCCTCTAGATCCCCACTTGATTCCAGTATCAGAAGTAAGTTCGAGATATTTCGGATTCTAAAATATATTTTCGTATTTTTCCCGATTGGACACTGTAATAATTGCGCGTTTCGCATTCATATTGCATTAATCGTGTGTATGTGTATATAAACAATACAACAACATCACCACCGATATATGGTAGGTTAGACAACGCAAAAGATACGAGGTATGTATTCAACACACAGACAAAGAGACTCTAAACCAACCAAGAATATCCCCTAACCCACCCTAATTACCCTTGCTAGCCACCTCGCCGGAATCCAAAAAGACAGGAAGTGATTCGGCTACAATGACCATCGCAAGATAGTCGCGACGGACCTCGGCAGATGAATCGATATCGACTGACGAGATATGGTTATATTGCGCCTCTAATCCCGACCTTGCGGTATTTCTTCTCATAAACTTCCATAAGCCTGGGTATTGCCGGTTTGCAGTCAATGGTCTTTTGATTGTCAGCGACGTTGGCATCCAGGAAGAATGCGCATGAGTGGTCCGCAAGGAATGTCCGTGCTATTTCCAACGAATCAAATGCGAGCTCATTGTGAATGAATGTTAGCGGTATCGTTCTATATCTGTCAACCGAAAGCACGTTAGCAGAGGGTAGATTTCCTAATGGAGTACTCACGCTCTGGAGATGGTGATGAGGCCTCGTATCCGTTCACGGTCGATAAAGTGATCCATGATGTATGCACCCATATTAGGTGCAGAGAGGTACAACTCAAAGAGTGAGTGGTAGTTGCCCAGGGCAATCGCCCGTTGAACCGCCAATGCATGCTGGACGGCTTCATCCGCTTTCTGTTTCGGTGTTAGCTGACCTACATATAAATTCAATTCTGTACCACGCCGTCCCATCAATTATCACTCTTGTAGGTATTAGAACACATAACTCACCGCTTCGGTTTCGGCCATGGAGTAACATGAGGATTTGATATGCCGTAAACTCTTCAACTTTTCCTGGGATACCAAGATCATACAAAGTTTTCAAGGTAGCTTGGCATTGGTTGTACTCCACCATGTCGCTCTGAAATATTACACATCGGTTATTCGCAGTAACAAAGACTTACCCCACAACTCACAGTCTCAAGAGCCATACGAGCATGAATTTCGTACACTTGTGCAGTAAATTCGTTTTTAATTCGTTGGACCTGTGAGAGTTTGCTGAATCATCCCGCTAGACAGTAGGAGGTCGCCACACACTGTGAGATCTTGTCGTAGACTCTTGAATTGACTACAGATCCAGTGATACGGTGTCTTCTCCCTCCAGCGTTTCTTGAGTTCACCAAGAGTCACTTGGAGGATAGCATACGGCCGTATTGTCTCCGGTTTAGGTTCCTAGTTAAAAATACTCGCTCAAGGTCAGGAAACAATAAAGCTAAAGAGCCACATACACTGGTCAACCGCAGGTATTCTTTGAAGATCTCTTGCGAAGTCCCAACGATTGTATGTTTATCCCAATCAATCACATTCTACCAGAACAGCATCAGTCCCCGAGTCACACACATGGCCATGCTCATAACCCTTACTGACCGGATCGGCCTCGGGCTCATCTACCACACCCCCATTCGAATTCTCATACGAATACCCGTTACCAAGGCCATTCGATGGAAAACGATTCTTGGCCACACGCAAATGCTTCATCCTCTCCAACTCATGCTCCCGCTGGAACCTCTCAGCTCTCCGATTAAGTGCAACTTGGTCATTGAAATCAACAATTGAGGAGGAATGTGAACCTGTCGAGACTTGGGCGTGTTGTGCTTGTTTCAACGCCGCTTTCTTTGCTTTCTTGCTTAATGGTGGTGGATTCTCAGATGCACTGCAAGAACGGAACGAAAAGGAAGATCAGATACAAGAAAAATGCGATCGGAGGCAGAGTACACACCTTTTACGTTTGAGGTTGCTAAAATTCAGCGGAGGTTTAGGAGCAAGACTGCAAGGTGAAAAGCAGTCGCCAATCAGCATTTCCGTAGCATGACAACGCCAGGTAGCTTGGGTAACCTTTTCAATTGGACACCCGCCCAGTCTGTCGTCCAGAGCGAATGAGCGGCGAAAGCGTCAGCGATTACCTGTCTTAATTCAGTTTGAGCCTCTTGTCTATTCGCATCAGTCATTTGTCCGAGGCATTTTGCGACCCATTCTCTGTATTGGTAAAGGCCTCAAGCATGATCCGACTCAATACATGTATGCTGACTCACTTGAGTTGAGGCGGCCAAGAGTCACTCGACATGTCGCGGTGCGTTTATCGGTGTACTTAGGTGGTATCAAGGCAATGCTGAAGGAGGAGTAGCAGGTAATCACGGTGGAAGTCAAGGAGGAAGTGACGGAAAGCACGCTAGCGAAACTGGCTAATCGTGGGAATTATCGGACCGATCCCCTTAGCAAATAAGACTAAATAGTCTCTTTGAAACTTCAAGTGAAGTATAGATTATTCTTCACACAGTTCTATTAGCAGATTGTATAAACTCCTCAAGCGTGCGTTATCTAAGAATCTACCCAACAGTCCCTACTCTAATGAGTGTTGTTAGGAGGGTTGTAGACTAAAATGCAAGATGTCAGTATATGTTCACCGCAGCGGCAATCAATGAAAACGCACAAATCTTCCTGTTCTTGATGGGTCCCCACTTGAATCGCTTGACGTAGAGGGATATCCAGAACAGAGTGGAGAAAATGATGACAGCTTTGATACCGTATTGTTTTCTCTCATCATGCTCGGGTTCAGCAGCCCAGTTGAGGAAGGTAACAACATCCTTGGCCATTTGCGAGGTTGTTGCGGGAGTGCCTATCGGCCCATTAGCATTGGGCTTCTAAACATCAGAGCTCAAATGAGAACGTACCATCCTCGTACTCGACCAAACCATCAAAGAGAACACGAGCCATGGAAATAGCACCACCGGGGAAGTATGGGTTGTAGTTCATGCCGTCACGAATTTCAACACCGGCAGGGGGGTCAATATAACCAGTCAAAAGTGAGAAAATATAGTCCTAAAACCCACATCAGCCATCACGCGCCATTAAAAATAAAAACACAACACATACAGCACCACCATGTCGAGCCTTAACAATCAAACTCAAGTCAGGGGGAAGGGCACCAGCATTGCCAGAACGGGCGGCCTCCTCGTTGGGGTAAGGAGCGGGCATATAGTCCGCAAGTTTACCGGGGCGTTGGAACATCTCGCCCTGGGCGTCAGGACCATCCATGTATTCGACTTCCTCAGCCATCGCACGCGCCTCATCCGCGGTGTGCGAGACACCAACAAGGTTACGCCAAGCAATGCGGTCAAGAGAGTGGCATGCCGCGCAAACCTCACGATACACTTGGTACCCGCGACGGATACTAATTAGGAATGATATTAAATTAAATGCCGAATTCAACCACGGAAAAGATCGGGCTCACCTTGCATGGTCGAAGGAGTCAAGCGGGCCTTTGTGAGACCAGGGGTAGGCGGAAGGATGGAGACCCTCATCGCTGAGATGGCTAGCATGGACTTTGCCAACGAAGGGAAGGGTTCCGTAGAGGTGGGTGTACCAAGCTATCGAACCAACGGTGAAAAGCGAGGCGGACGCGAAAGCCGCGCGCGAATTTGCCAACGACTGCAGATAAATTTCAGAACACCATTGTCTCCAAAAAGCACCACACACACCTCGAAGGCAGAAGAGGAGGCCTTAGTTGAGGCAAAGCGGGCCTGGAGTACCATTACAATGACATCGTCAGAACGCGGAATATCCAACGCGAAGAATTACACACCGAGGCGGCACGGGAACCAGAAAACAAGGTGGAGGAGCGAGATGCGCCAAAGCTGGCGACCTTCTTGAAGGCTCCTGCAGTTAGCCTCGACAGCATTTTGGATGCAGGTTTTTGGGAGGAAGGGGAGAAGTAGGTGACTTTGTCACACGTGACATACCCCGACGGGATGAATCGGGAATTTGCCAGCCAATCACGTCAGTCAGATTCAAACAATCACGTGACGTCATGTAACGCTTGCATCGGTCTTGGTGGTTATCTAGACGACAGAAGACTACATAATAAAAAATGTTGTGTACAAGCTTGCAGATATAGACGCCCTCTGGTGTGCTACTAGCGTGGTAAATGTTATTGGCGACGAGGGCTTTACCATTGCTATCTCCATCACATCACAACTCCAATTTTAACCCGACATTGACAACCATGGTCAAGGCACAAAGGTCAGATGCCTCCATGCTTAGCCCTTATTGGTTTCCTCGGAGCGAAAAAAAAATCATCCAATCCATAGGGTATATAAAATAACGCTACGACATAGACGAATAGTAAGACAGAGCATGAGAAATATAGGTCCAGTAACAACGATCATCTCCGGGCGTGTGTCGTGTTAAGTCATAGGTAGTATGATAATCTTAGAAGATACAGTCGCAGATTTCTGCAAAAAAAGAAATGAAGAGAACATCATCCCGTCAGTCAATCAACCAAGCGGCAGAAATGGCGTAGCCCATACCTTCAGCGCAGCAGCACAAGCACATACCCGCTAAGCAGGCCATACATCCACCCGACGAGCCCGAGTCTTTCTGGGGTGGTTGTTGCCTATGAATGAGTCGGAAAACCGATGTCTATCAGTGCTCTGCCACATAGTCATAGCCACGAGGCGGTACATACACATAGACCGTCTGCGGTCCAGGCTGAGGAGCATACCCCTGCTGCGGGTAACCGCCGCCACCCGGTGGAGGTGGGCCTTGCTGGTAACCTCCCTGCTGGTACGTCTGAGGAGGTTGCTAAACCCCCAAAGCATGTTAGCACAATACAATCTTATGGACTGGCAACACCGGGTACGTACCTGAGGATAGTAACCACCCTGACCGCCAGGAGGAGGACCTATGAAATGGTACGAGTTCGTGAGCCCCAAAGTCCCCAACAGCCTCTCGTTCCAGAAAACAATCAGCCAGAGCGCCAATGCCCAACCCAACTACCTGAACCAATTTTTTTCTCTCCGCAGATAAGATTCAAGATATCCCAAATTCCCTTTCTTCGAATGGCCGGCTCATCGGAAAGGAAACACACACACACCTTGTGGCGGAGGGTAGTAGCCTCCTTGAGGAGGTTGTCCGTACTGCTCCTGTGGTCTCCCATAATAGTCGTTTGCGCTCATGACGAGTGAGGGTATGAAGGTGGAGGAAAGGAAGAAAAAGGCAAAATAGTACGTCAGTTGTCTGAGCACATTAATAAGTACATACTATCACACGCGTCTGTACTAAATAGGACCAAGCCGTTGTTACTGGCCAGTGGCATTGCCGGCTTGCCAAATATAGCCTCTCTGCCTCGGGCCACAGGGAACTCGGACTGAGAAACAACGCGGCTAACACGCGGTGATTTCATTGTTTAACTCGTCTCCGTCGCCCTCAACGACATTGTGGTTCCGAGCTTTCCCTCTTCCTAGAGCTGCGGATACACGACATGCAGGTTGCTTCTGCGACCATTGCCGATCACCCCGAAAGCTTCGAGTCACCTCAGTCGGCCGCGACAACCACACACCAGGGCCGGATTGTCCGGAGCTTGCCGTACACGTGATGTTGCAGGATCAAGCTGGGCCACCAGTACATAGCAGGGATGCGAAAGAGAGATAGATACCAAAAACCGATCATGTCCACCAATGAAAACCCATCATTACAAAGAATACAACAAGTACGAATAACGAAAGCACTACACTAACCCGTCGCACAGCCGACCCAATGCCCAGTAATAAACCCTTAAGAATTCGCTGGAGGCATGTATGTGAACATC
The DNA here is from genome assembly GCA_015584085.1 of Macrolepiota fuliginosa MF-IS2. Classification (NCBI taxonomy): domain Eukaryota; kingdom Fungi; phylum Basidiomycota; class Agaricomycetes; order Agaricales; family Agaricaceae; genus Macrolepiota; species Macrolepiota fuliginosa. The sequence continues at coordinate 46,779 of MU151196.1, read as the reverse complement.
CTAGCACCCTGCCGAAGGAAACATTGCGTCAAGCGAGTAGGGGCTGTACGACGAAAGAACGGGCCAATAGATAACGTTCGATCAGTCTCCACACCAGCACATTCAATCGGGAGCGCACATACGAACGGCGGTATACTGGTTCAAAGCAAGCACATCAAACGATCTTGTTCTTGCTTCAGCCAAAATCGCACCTTGACCCGCAAGGCTAATTGATCCTGTAGAATCGGTTCTGAAATCAATTAACCACCGCACCAAAACCCGTTCGAAACAATCCTCAAACTCACCCTGACAACCTCGTGAGTGTGATCCCGAGCTGGTACCGTCCGCGCCAACGAATGCTCACATCAGGAAACAGGAAAAACAACCCCAAGTTTCCTTGAGGGTCCTCGAGCTGATCCACCGAGGAAACCAGATTCCCATACAATATGGGCGGCGATGTGCCACACCCGATATGAGACCCCATATTCAACGAGGTCAGCCCATCCTCCGAAAACAGCGACAGGTGTGCAATGAGGAATGGCAACTCCGCCTCCCTATATCATGAAAATATAACCGATAAAACAACACAGCCCACACAAAAACGTGTTCGTCGATGTCAACCGCCAGATACCCGAACCAGAACCAGAACCAATGTGAGAAGAAGCACTGATCGAAGAGATAGAACACGTACGGGACAACGGAGTTGCCAGATGGGTCTCTTACAGTTAATTGCGCAATGATTGGTGGAGTTATGGGCAATCGAGAGAGACTTGACTGTCCAAATTCCGCCGTTTTTTGCGGGTGTTGGACAATATCTAGGTGGTATGACCTAGGGCTTGATACTAAATTGGTGCTCGAGAGAGATGATGGAGTGGAGATTCGTACCTCGTTTGAGGGTCTGCGAGGAGCGAAGCAACCTGAATCCTGGGCGGAGGTCGAGGGAGGGAGGGAGGTTGTGAGGGATACTCAACGACCGAGTTTTGGCTCGAAGGAGGACTGTGGCTCGCAGGAGAGGGAGAGCTGTATAATACCGACGAGGGGAGCGACTGAGGAGAAGAATGGCCACTACTGCTAACAGACCGTTCAAAGCAAGGGGTAAAGCGGTTGGGTGAGTGACCAGAAGCATAATTTATGCAAGACGAGGATCCGCAGGATATTCTTTTGGCGCGTCGACGAATGGAACTAGACAGCGGAGTTGAGGATGGCACATGACGATCGTGCTTCATGAGTCTGATCGTTACCAGAGAAGAAAGATGTAACTATTAAGACAACAGTTGGTCAACCCCATGTGTGGTCCAGATGAGGGAGAGATTGACCTTGTAAATGAACCAGGACCCTTGAACTCGCCATTCCACCATGATCCTCGAGCACGCACCGGTTTTGTACTCGACGGAAGCTAAACTGTCGTCATAATTCTGGGCGTCATCGGAACCGGTAAACGTCCGTGCCATCAGGGTCCAGTTGACCACTTTACAGCTGGGTCTTATTTCGCGGACTGGGATTGAATGAGGACCGATAAGTTAGCGGAAGGATTCATTTATATCACTCTTGAGGGGATTAGAAGCCAGGACGCGTACGATTACGAAGACAACGGGGCGACAGACATCATCTAAAGTTCTGGAAGTATGTCAGATCACAAGTCCATATCAGGGGTCAATCTGCCAGACCGAACAAACGGATACCCGAACACTCTCCAAAAGTTGATGGGATCTCTTCGCAGATTTCTTCTTCGAGGAAGACCACTCATAATTGCCAAGATGGGAGAACCAGGGGAGTGGGGAGAGAATTAAAGTTGTAATTACATCTAAGGTGGGATCAAACGCTCTTTTTCACAACACTCCAAACGCCTGCCATCCCCGAAACGACGGTCGCAGCGACAATCATAGGTTTGACTCCGGCTGAGGGAAACAATAAGGGTCAATTATTCGAGATGTCAAGACGTAAAGTGATTACCTGTCGACTTGAATAGTGCACCTGTCACCGCACCAGCGGTCATACTGCCGAGGGTATCGTGTTTTCCGCGCGCAGCATCAATAGAAGAATTAATAGCATTATATACGAGGGCTGTGGATGGGGGGCAACCAGGGTGAAATCAGGGAGGATCCTACGAAAGGGGAAGAGTACACGCACCCATAACACCAGCCGAATTACCAATGAATGTGCCTCTTCGCGTGACAGAATTAAGAACACTATTGATCCGTAGTCTAGTATTTGAGACGGCGAGGGGCCGTCGAGCGCCTTCCCGTAGCCCCCACAAACCACCAAGGGCTAGACCTGGAAAAAGGAGGATGAGCATGTGACAGAGAGAACAATAAGAAGCCTAAGAATGGGATGGGGAGGTGGCGAGATAAGGTGAGAGAGGTGCAGGGAACAAGCGAAGTCCGAAGCGGGAAGACGAGGTGCGAATTGAGTAATATGAAAGAGATCTCTCCTTACCGCTAAGATACATAGTGCCCGTCCCGTAACAAAGGTCATCACTCCACCCTCTTGAAGGAATGGCCGTACCGGCGCCAGGGAGATCGTTTGTCTTGTCATCATCAAGAAGCAGATAATCCAGTTTGTCTCCCAGGCCAGCCAGGGGGTGTAGCTTTGCTGGGTCATAGGCAGCCATGAGGAGGTCGTTCGCTGTGGGGGCATGCTCCGGTGACGAGGAAGTCGTGCCCGACGTAGAAAAGTCGGCAGCACGGAGAATGTCAGACGATGAGGAGGCAGCCTGTTGACGCGAATCAAAGGACGACATAGGAGCTGCGGAGAACGACACGGAGTGACGAGGAGGACGAGGAGAAGACGCGTATAGAAAGTGACGCCGGCCAAATTTTCGAAATAGGGCAGTGACACATCTCCACGTGACCATATGTCATTCAGTCCAGAATTAACTACACATATTATATTCAACTTGGAAAATGTTCTCCGTCTCGCGCCAGGCCGCCTACCTCGTCCGCACCGTTTCTCGGTCCAGATATCTACCAGCAAGGGCAACACCGACCAGAAGCATTCCATCTGCTTCCAGAAGTATGTCCTGTGACTTCTCCAAGTTGCATATTCTCAACCTCACTGGTACTAGGATGGGCTACCTCTGTAACCCCGCACTCAACCGCATCAGACCCAGCGGAGGCGGAAGCAGTACGGTGCTTGGAGCAGGGCACCTCCAAGCTCGAGGAGGGCGACGTCCAAGCCGCAAAGGAGCTATACAAGCGCAGTGCCGAAATTAAGAAGAATGCGAGCTCACTTTTCAATCTCGGCGTGACACATTACCATCTTAGTCTGTGTTCGATTCTGTCTTATGGAATACGTTGTTTGACGCGCCTGCAGAGGAATATGACGACGCCATTGCCGCTTGGAAAGAGTCAATAGCACTCCAGCCGGCGAGCGCAGACGCACACACGAGTACGTTACTTGCTTCTCACCAGATAACACACTGACAATTGGCCAGACCTCGCAAGCGCTTACATCATTTCGCCTGGTATGTCACTTGAACTCGACACCTGATCGGTCACCTAACGACGCCTACAGTTCCTCGTCCGGACCTTGCTCTGCACCACCTCGAGTACGTTGACCCACATGTGTCACTATCACAATGTGCCTTCTGACACGCCTAGCAGAGTCGCTTCCTCTCTCTCACCCGAGGATCCTGAAATAGCTTTTAACCATGCGGCTGTCTTGGAAGCTAGTCGGTTCCCATCCCGTCTCCACCCCCCGTATTGTATCTAATCTTAGCTCAGCCGGTAGACTGGAAGACGCGCTCGAAAAGTACAAACTCAGTAAGGAATTTGGTGTAGAGCGCGCCGCAGTGCACATCCGCAACGTAAGTCATAATGACGCCTTTATTCAGCCACACCACGCGTAGCTCACCCCAATAACCCACCTTTGTTCTAGGTCAGTGCCAAAATCCTCGGTAAGAAGATGAAGCAGGCCGAGGGCGCTCCAGAGACACATGAAGACAAGTCTGCTTGAGTCTCGTCACCTCTAGACGCGCTTATACGGCATTGCAAAATTGACCTATTCCCACTACGCAATCTCGACTAGACGTCGATTAATACTCCAGACCTCGTCTAGATCTACCCGACCATCCGTCACAATAAATACAACTCCTGTTAGACCATCTCGACGTTTCTCCTAAGCATTTGAGTGCACATAATCGACGCCACAGGGATCACTGGGGTACCACGCCCTGTGCCTCGAGGAGACGAATTCAACTAAGAGGGTGAAGCCTTCGGGTGCAACACTCAGGGAGTCCGTTCGAATCTACATTCCATATCTGTCACCTCCTTGAGGGCCCTTCCGGTAAGGCCGCCTGGCATCCCTCTATGTCGCAGCTCTACACCCTACACTATAACGCGCACACACGGAGACCCTAACATGAGACGTTCATGTCCGTCGACATGACCTCCGTCTTCCAGACTTTCTGATTTACGATACCTGTGCACGACAGTCATCCCGGGTTGTCACAACATCGAAACTCTCAAGAGACCCTAGGGCCAACAGGAGTACCCAAAAATAAACTACTACCCGCCCCTGGAATCTGGGCCTTCGCCCGCCATTGCCACCGTGTAATTGACAGTTACCTGCTTACTCACGTATCAATGAAACGATTGATGGCTTCGATAACTTACGGCGAGAGAAACTGCTCAGTTTTGACAGTATATCAAAAGAATTTAAAGAAGCCTGTTCCGAGCATCACAATATATCATAATGTACGCGAAGTGCAAGTATCCACGCCTGTACACAGCATGATATTCTCTACAGACACCGCCGTCAAAAAAAATCCTGAGCCGGAATCCAATCTCTCGCCCGACGCCAAGTCCCTGGAACTGAGCACTCCGCCCGCTTTAGCGCTTCAGCCACAAGACAGAAAGTCTACTGAGAACCAACAAACCGGCCCCCCGTTTCCGGAGAAATACTATATCATTGTATGAGCAATACGTCCACTTGACACATAAAAAATCGAACCGCGTATCATGTGAAGCCAATCGACTCGGACGCCAAAGGACCGGTGATTTGCTATTCTATACGTATGCCTTATGCCTGATTTATGAATCTCCTCACCTTCCCGGAGGGCCGTTGAGGGAACAGTGGAGCTCCACTGCAGTTCAAGTCGTAAATGGCACCGGAATCCGGCCGAGAGCCCGAGAGGTTTGAAGACTCTGAGAAACCCTTACAGGGGTCGATACACACACCCACCCACACCCAAACGCACACGCACACTGCAATTGGAGTCACAGTGATTAACCGGTCACTGAGGACATGGTTTGATGCTATGTCCTTGTTCCGATCGACGCATGTTCGACGTCCAAGAGTCGAGTTGTGAACGTGTTCGTGGCTGAGGGTGAGACTGATAACGATTGATGATTGATGTCCCAGGCGAAAGCTGAGCGCTGAGCGCTAACCACCGAGGCCTAACATAGTATTCAATATAGGGTCGGTAGCACCCGATTAATCGGGGAGGCCCCGGGTGAGCTAAGTAACATAGAATCACCCAACATATTAGGCGCTATGTGAGTAAGCATTTGAACTCGATATGGCATTTTGACAGTAGCTATCTACATTTCGTTATTTTTGAGCGCTCCTGGTATCGCCGATGAATTCAGGTTTGATTCGGGTTGTTTTGATAAATTGGTCAATGCCAAGGGCTACGCCACATCCTACTTGCAGAACAAGGAAAACCACGGAAAAGTATTCGAAGGAAGTGAAATGAACGAAGCTGTTATCATTTCTCTTTTATCATCAACCACGTCCTATGTCCTCCATTCGCACCCTCGGGTTCTTTTATTGTTCTCGTCGTCGCCAATTGGCGCTAGCATCCGCCCTTTGAGTTCTACTGGACGCACTTGGTGCGCTAGAAGAACCCTGATGATAATAGGAACCAGGATCTTCACTCGTAATGCCAGGTTTCTGCCGTGCTGACATTAAGCTATAATTTCCGTCCGCGCCGAAATGGGCAGTAGATTCTGGTGGAGTTCCAGACCCAGCTGCCAACGGTGCTATTTCACCACGAACTGCCACTGAAGTCCCTGTATAAACTGCAGACTGATGCTGGGGCTGCGACCGCGAGAGATAACCACTTCCAGCCCCACCATACCCACCGCGTCCACGCCCTTGACCAGGCTTCGAATTATCTCCGAATTTAGGGGCGGGGCCGCCATTGTGTTGGTAGTAACCTACATTCGTACCATGCTTTCCCAGACCCCGCCCACGATCATACAGATTCGGTCGCGCGGAATGTCCCAATTTCGCTTGATTTCCGGAGTGGCCCAATGTCGCATTCCTTCCTCGAGACGCAGGTGATCTATATCCATATCCATGCTGCGGCGAACTGGTAGTAGACCCACCCAATACAGCGGAAATGGATATAGAGTCCGAGAAGTCGGAACGACGCGAGGTTGTAGAGATGATGGGTGAAGAAATAGGCGGGGGTATCATTACAGGCGACCCTCGGACCCGACGAAGGATGGCAGATATTTCAGACTTGATGTAGTATGTAGCAGGACATCCTGCTGTATCCAGGGAGCCCGAATCCGAGCCTGCGCTCCCACTCGAGATAGGGGTATCAGACTGCGTGAGGTACAGGATATGGTCATACCCCTCACGAGGATCTGGATGACGAAAGTCGTGGGCAAAACGTGAGAGAATCCGGAGCCCTTGTTCAGCGGATTGGATGGTAGGATGTGATGTTCCTGTTTTGTTTGATGGGCAAAAGACACAATATCAGAGAAGGAAGATAGAAGGATGAGATGAAGATAAAATAAGAGATAAAGGTAAGCTCAAAGTTGGAAAGACAAAAGAGAAGAAACCAAGGGGTTGGTAACTATCTTCGCAATGATGGATTCTTCGCGCATATGCGTCCCAAGGAGGGGTCATATTTGAAGCTACGGTGATACCTACTTTGGCGAAGCCTTTCAGCGCAGATCTATTTTGGAAATGACAAAGAGAGGATCGATGAGCGTTCAATTCTTGTCTCAAAGGATACGAAAGGACAAAGGTTCAGAAGCATAGATTGAGACGAAGAGCAACGCACGGACATCTTCTCACCGATACAGGGCACTCCTTATTCCGAATCAAGATTGGCCAATGCGGGAGTAGAGCGAAAGGAACAGAAGCACTGTTTGAACTAACCTCATAGGGTGTATCGAAAACAATAACCCAAACTAAAGTTCCGGGGAATTCGTGGGCAATCTTGATCCAATGCGATCTCTGCCTGGAAATCCATCAATACAAGTAGTTGATTAGTTGTTTGCGGGTTGGGAATCAGGGGCGGGCTTTCGGGAATGGCGGGCATCATTCCACAATATACAGAGTTATCATCTTCGTCGATGATAGTCAGGACGAATTGATACTACGGCGGCAATTCCATCGTACCACCAACCCCAGAAGTATGACAAACCAACCATGACAAAAAACCACTTACGCGGCGTCGAAATTCGTCCGGTCAATGCAAACCGAGTACCCCAGGTCCAGGAACTCCCTCGCGGCTCTCTCCACCGCTTGCCTACTCCCCAGATCGTCCTGATTACATCTCCGAAATTGTGGGAAATGGATTTGCAGTGCTTCCGCGAATGTCGACTAACATCATAAACGAGTGCAGACGCCCGTGTTTCAGAGATTGGATTGAAATGAGGCAAAGAAGAGCTGCTGGCTACTCACTTTACCGGAAGCGATAAGGCCGCAAAGGATGAGGACGATCTTGTCTTGTGTCTCAAACTCGCCCTCGTTTTCGAAGTTTTCCATGACCTCGCCGCAGTTATTAGTATCAGGGTTATCCTGGTCGATGAAATCAGTGGGTGATCTATTTCGAAAAACGTTGCCAGTCGCCCCGAGGTCGGATCTCAGTAAGTAGTGACAGTGAGAAGCCGAAAGCGTGTGTAAGAACTGGCTAGTCACGGTTATCTGATTCAACTTGGGCACGCAGTGCTGTGGATCGGATTGAGCCTAAGTCAACTCTGAACAGCAGCCCGTAAAACAACAAGGTACTCAAGAAAGCTACATAATAAATTATACAATTTGATTTGTTGATAAAACCCTAAATATACCTAACGGCGAGACAAATCAGGGCAGTCGCAGATCGACGCACTGACGTTCTCAGGTCCAAATTATATTGCTGACTGCTTGACGTATACCTTCACTGCGATTCCTCAGGCCTCATTTCAGAGGTCGCGCAGCAGGACCTGAATTCCCTCGAACTGTCACCAAACGTATTCCGTAATCTGTACCCGTTTGTAGGTGTAGTTTCGTCATGCGTGAATTCATGTCTAAATGATCTTTTCCCCATAAGCATAAATTCGTTCTAAATGAGCACCAACATTCACATCCGGTCGACCCAGTCAGCAAGTGAGTCCGTGAAATACCAATCCTTCAACATGTACGTGCACACGCGCACAACCATACTCGACAGATTTCGCTCAAACCCAAAGTAAAGTAAATTGACCAAAGGTGATCCCCTGATCCAACTCCGCCGCTGACAGTTCAAGAATCCAGAAACCCAGTTATGTAGAAGTGGATTAACTTGAAAACGGTGAAAGTGGAATGTCTGTGCGTAAAAAGAAGACAAAGTGTGTATACAGGAAGGCGAAAGGAACCAGGGGCTAACGACCATTGATGGTGGCGACTGAGTCCCTTCGGTTCGTCCCTGAGGGACCAGCAACAGCACCAGGTGTTGTGTCGTGAGATCCACTAGCGTTTCCACTCGCAGGAGTGGGGGGCATTCTATTCGGATGGTCCGGTATAGTGTCGATCTCCTTCTTTGCGTCCTCCCAGGCTTCTAGATTCTGTTCGATGGAAGGTCAGTACTCTATATGTCGGAGATACGTGTACTGGAGAGGGCCGAACGAACCTTTTTACACCACTCACGATGGCTTCGTGCCATATTGATCGCCATTTCCCGCAAATCTGCGACTTTTTGTCTTTGGAATCTGTCAAGGTCGGCTTGAATCGTGGAGCTTGAGTACTTCAGATCTTGCGTCGACAGATGGAGGGCATCTTCCAGCTAGGGTGGGGACTAGTCAGAAAAGCTCAGTCAAATCTCGAACTCCGCCACGGACCTGTGATATATTCTCTCTCGTCTTTGTAATCCCATTACGGCGTGCACTTTCCGGGTCCACGTCCATCATACCATGTAGGGTATAACTGAGGGCGTTCAAAAGACCCATGCCCGGGGCTCGCGACCTCCGCCGGGTGGGACTAGGTCCTGGATGAGGTGGCAAGGCCGCTGGCCAAGAATTTGCCTGTGCATGTCCCTCGTTGGTTTCATTATTCTCTTCCTCCTCTCCCACGTTCTCCGGGCTTGAATGGGTAGACGCTGTCTGCGGTTGGATTTGCTGATCAGACTGTGCAGTCGACCTTCCACGACCAAGTGCTTCTTCCAGACGCTTCGCCTCTCGTTCGCTTTTCTCCAGTTCGTCTAGTGACTCCCGTTTGTTTGCAAGAGCGTCCTGTGTCATCTCATATTGCACATGCTTCTGATGTCGATATGCCAATAATTTCTTGATGATAGATGCGAACTGGGAATATTCGTGTGATGGTTCCGCCCAGTTTTGTTCCAACTCCTGCAGCTGTTACTAGCGGTTGAGCCGCGGTGCACGGAGGAATAAGAAGTTGGATAACTCACCAGTTTCGTGGTGGACATGTATGTGGCGTCAGCAGCTTGTCCGGTCTTCTCGATAGCGGCGGAGAGCGCCCCTGTTTCATTAAGACTGAATCCATTCAGCGCTGCACCTAAATCAGCATGATCCTGAGCGTAGTCTGTTCGAAAGAATCAGCGGGTTTCACTTCGCTTATGGAAGATCTTAGAATACCTGTCCAGCGTTTGATCACCCTTCGGGTGACCTTCTCCATCGGACCGCTGAGATGATTTGCAAACTTATGAGTGAATGCTTCCGAGTCAAGGAACCGTTGATCAGGGTTGCGTAGAGGGTGAGCCGCGGAGGGATTGGGAAGGACGCTGTAGGCTGAAGATGCATTCTGATCCGTCGGGTTGTGCGAGGGTGCCTTGAGAATGTTCTTTGGTAAGAGTGTAATAGGCGGCGAATTTAGAACTTCCGTCTGATCCCAGGAGCTGTAAGTGGCGAGGTTTCATTGAATGATTGCCGTACGCACCCATGACACCTCCCCGTCCAGGAAACGGTGAAACACATGCTCGTTTGAAAGTATAGGGTGACGCGCAATGCGGTTCAGGAACGTCTGTAACATCCGTTTCCGTCGTGCAATCATCGCCGCATCCTCTTTCGCTTTCGCTTGCTTGACGGCATAATCTCCGATTGTATTCTTTGAAGGGATAGGTGGTATAATCAACGTCGGGTACAGCCTCGCCATGCTCTGTCGGAAAGACTCGAATTCTGAATAGCGATGCCTGGCTTCTGCATTCTAAATGCCATGTCAAATCCGTTCTATTTCTGCGACTTGGGTAAAGCACGTACTCCTGTCCTGATTACATAGACAATGTACGGTGAACTCGAATTGACCGACGTTTTCTGCGCGTCCGTTATCTGACGCCGCGATTAGGCAGGGTACCTTTGATTATGCCAGTATAACGCACCAGAACCTCCATGTCCTCTCCAGAGTGTAGAACCCGGTCCGTGGCGCAGCAAAAGTCCGTCTTGTCGCCGGCTTGTGGTGCTCTGTGGGTTCCAGGCGAGGGGAATGGTCGAGACTGTGACCTGGGCGAGCTTGGAGAGAGTTGGTTGGAAGGTGGCTCGTACAGTACGACGCCCGACGTTGAAGATGCCTCTGAATGCAGATTACTAGCGTCGTCAAAGGGGTTCTCATCCTCGAAAGTGTCCATGGCTGGGTGTCTCAAAGCGAGAGGTGTCCGAACTTAAACCCTGACTGCGGAATTGGCGGTTTGTATGGTTTCGTTGCTAAGCTGTATCTCGCGATGTTATTACTCGGTCAGTTGTGGCCGTGCGCGACGTGTGTAACGGCGAAGAAGGACGATGGCGATGTTGGGTCGGAGTACTGCAGTGCGTAATGGGTTGATTCACATGGATATTCAATATTTGTTCTTGTTCCTCCACTTCTGTGCCTGATCTCCACGTGAATATTCAAATATTCGCAGTTGTAATCTCTACTCTACAAAATATCTATCCAAAAACTCGGAATCCACCTTGGATGGCCTCGTCGGCCGCTTTCGTCTTTTCTGGTTCTAGCGCATAGGCCTCATCCCCAGGGGAGCTGTCAAATCCTTTTCCGAGCAATGACGCGAATAGCTCATCAATCTGCTCCTCGTGCCACGCACCAATTACTGGCACTGGAACCATGAAGTTCTGGAGCCTTTCATGTACCTCATACCTGTTGCTACGTGTCAGCATAGTGCCATGAGAGACCCTCAAGAATACGTACCGCAGTTTCCTTCCTTTGCTCGCCTTGGTGTCCACTTTCTTTTTAGCCTTCCTTTCTCGCTGTAGTACCATCCAATCATCCGCGCCAGCTTCATCTCCGCGAGATTCAATAACATCACGTAGCATCTGCTGGTAAAAATCAGTGTCGTCAAACACCTCTGGGTCTTCCTCTTTCCCATCCACAGTTTCACCCTTGGCTATACCGCGTAATATTCGAGTCTTTGCTAGTAAGCGTGGGCGGTCTAATAGCGCGTCGTCGACTAGCTGAATAGCAGATTTGACCTGCTGAGAATTTTTCAGGAATGCATTACGGTTCGATGGCAGTAGCACTGAGGGTGCCACAGCCTGGATCTTGGCAGACCATTTTCCAAGAGTTTGTACGAGCCACGGATGGATACTACAAATTGGTCAATTCCAGGTGGAGTGAAGGAAAGCCAGAACTTACGCTTGTTCTAGTTGGGCGGTGCTGGTGCTTGCTTCAGCAAAGTATGCAGTGTATTTGTCAATATCGTCTTCCTCTTGGATCCGCCGCTTTTTCCGCAGTGGTGGCGTTGTGATTTCGTTCATAGTGGAAATAGTCTGGGTGGAAACGGTGATCAGGAAATCGGATGGTAACAAGAATCACAATCACCGACCTCCTGCAGCTCGAATAGATCTTCAGCTAATAGAATTGATTCTTCAAGATATTTTTGTAGACCTTCCTGGCACTCTGGTGATTCTAGCGCACTTCGCGAACCCGACTGTGCTGCACATTAGGAATTAAATAGTGCCAAGCGGGATATGTACACACCGATGTGACCTTGTTCACTGTTGTGGCCGTTTTTTGTAAACGAATTCGAGCATCAAGAAGTGAATCCCAGGTACTCTGAAATCCTCTTAAGTACTCTAGAGACACCGATTTCTGACATTCACTCACCAGCTGTCGCATGACAGCCTTTCCCTTCCTCAAATCCTCCTCTCTCGTCTTCTGGAGCGTATTTCCTAGGTCATCCGTCTGTCCAGTCTCTTCTGCTTTCCGCTTTGTAGAAGGTGGACTTCTCCGGATGACATCGTGCCCTTCCTCTTCGCTTTCACTATCTTCTTCTTCACTACCTGAAGGTACCTCTTCGTCATCCCACCCCTCACCCTCCTCCACGTCCTCGTCTTCACCATCCACTCCCTCATCGTCCCCCTCTTCACTTTCTTCCGCTCGGTCCTCCCTTTCCTCGTCAGAAAATTCCATCAGCTTTTTCCTGCTCGTCTTCACGCCGTCGTACTTCGGATCTGCGATGCTATCATGCAATTTTCGTAGTGAGCTCGGCCTAAATCATGGTCATGCAGATGGACGTCAAGGAAAGATAGTGATAAAAAAAATCAGCACATAAGCCCTTACACAAAGGAGAGAATAACATACCCGACTTCAAAGTAATGTTCCCGAGCAGCTGAAGACACAGCACGGCCCTCATCGTCAGAACCTCGTTCAGGGATTGTCAAGGCCTCGGGGTCGAAATCTAATCGTCGCGAATGTATCAATCAGACGCCGTAGCGTGACTCCAGAAAACTCAGAACACACCAACAGGCGCTGGCTGGTCCAACTGAGCGAGCTGTTGAGCAAGGGAAAGCCCTATTTCAAAGATTTCTGAGTATGTTTCTTTTCAAGGATTTAGTATTACACATACGTCCTATTGTCATTCTGGTGCCCAACTTTGTTGTATGTGTAAGTTTAAATTTAGGACACCAAACAGAGGAGTTGGAAGAGATTTAGAGTGAGTTTCTACGTGGATGTCACCTAAAATCAGCTTGGAGTCGAAAGCATTCAGTAGAAAACCCAGAAAATATCAATAATATCAATCACGTGGTACATAAGCACTCTCTGAATCTTAAATGGATCTTGAACCTTAAACCTTGTCCCTGTGCTCCCTCCTGGTTATCTCTTTCTTCCCAAAGTACAACTACGCCCTCCAATCCCCCCTAGGAGTGTTAAATGGAGTGATAAACCGCTCACATCTGGTGCAACCTGCCGCCCCCGCTATCTCTCGTCCGCCATCCGCTTCCTCGCTAAACTTGAGATCTGAGGCCCCGGGCCCTACAAATTCCATGTCCGCCGCGGGAGAATATTCATGTGATCAATCGTGCAGTCTACTACCACTGCTCTCTGCACTTCTGCTTGCTGGGTGCAAAACACACAAATGTGATTTGGTCATACGTGGTTCATATCACTTCCTTTCTCTGCCATATGCCCTCGCTGCAACTTTCCGATTCCCTGGTTGCCACTGGTCACCCAATGTATCTTCGGCTCCTCATACTGTTGTTTCCCGAGCGGTTTGTCCACTACCTGACCGAGCATAACTTATTTACATATTACGGGTACGGTTAAGTACATCAGTCTAGCAGGGCTCTACTATCATCTTACTCGATCGCTCGTGCAGACCCAACATAAGGGATCACAAGACATGAAAAGCAGTTGTGCAGTCGCCAGTAGAATGTCGCGTATCGATCAATGATCCAATGATTGCACAATAGTAAGATGGATTTGTGCTTATGATCAGCACCTCAACTGGTCTCTCGACACGTTCTCTTGTTGCCCACAGCAACCCACCAGCTATTTCACACACACCCAATGTCTTGCTACACCTGCTTCTTACTTCGAGTTTTATGGAAACAAGCTCATGTTTATAGCGGTAAGCTCATTCGGATTCATTTTCAACAGGAGACGCCAAACATATTTGTTCGACACCACAAGGGGCTCTAACTCTACCAATGAAGGCCTACACCTAGCCCGTTATAAAAGTCGAGAATCACGAGTTACTTGGCGCTTTCAGCCTCGCCTCAGCAGCTCTGGCCCGTCGTTCCCTCTCCACCCTCGCCCTCATCTCTGGTGTCAACCCAGCCACACCATCACTCGCACCAGCTACACCACCCAACCTCCTAGGACCTGCCGGACTCTCCTGTTTCGGTACAGAAACTGGTTTTGGTTCTGGTTCCGGCTCGACGACACCCTTCTTCGCTGCTGCCTCCCTCTCTCGTTCTTTCACTTTGTCCTTCAACCCCTTCCGCCGCACTTTCTTCTTCTCCTCTCGCTCGTCTTCCATTTCCTTGCTCAATCCACTCGGCACCCGTGCTGCTCCCAGCCAGTCCCATTTGTCTGGGTACGTAGCGGCACACCGACGGAAGATATCACGTACAGCCTTGGTCTTGATAAGGTCATATGCAGTTCGTTTTCCGCCGGGTTTCAGAGGAACTGCGCCTCCCTCGTCTTCCTCCCCGTTCTCCTCCTTCTTAACATCCTTGTCATCCTCGCGGGACGATGAAAGAATAGGAAGTGTAGGGTCCGCGTCCTTCTCCTCCAACAACCATTTCACAACATCCTCACTCCCAGAAACAGCGGCAACTTGTAAAAGTGTTCCTGCTCTTCTCGATACGACGCCCGAGTCCACGCTCACAAACTCCGGTATGGACGCATTCACACCACCCAGTGCGTCGGCATCTCGCTCCCAGAACGACTTGAATGCCTCAAGACGATCCCTCGAAACCATGTCCAGCACACGAAGCCATTTGTCCTTGAGCACCTCTTCCTCCTTTGTAAGTTTAGGTTTCTGTGGGGCAGCAGGTTGGACGGGTGGGTGTAGTGTGGGGGCAGGAACGGGTTTGGGTTTGGGTTTGATAGATGCGAGATAGGCCTCGTCTTGTTCCCGGAGCTCTTCTTCAGTTAGATGCGAGACTTTGGGCCGAGTGAGTTCGAGGAGGCAGCGTGCGAGCTCTGATTGCGTCTGATCAGGAAAGAACTCGGATCAGAACGCGACAGTCAAGTTATAGTTTAACGCTTACCGGTCGTCGCGTCGGAAAGGGGAATGTCCTGAGACGATCATCGCCCTTGACTATTGGGCCATCGAAGTCCAAGAATATCCGACGGTTGGACACGCTAGCGCGAATCCATATACGTTCGCAGGTATCAATATCCTCCGCCCAGTCAAGGAGGAGATTACGGATATCCTATATTTAATGTTAACGACATAGGTGAGCAAATGATACGAAGCGATACGCACATCTCGTAGCGCTTGCTCACCGTACCGACGTAGCAAAGCGCCAGCACTCTTCGCAGGACCCTTGGCGTTATCGTTGGTAGACTGCGAACCACCTTGTTTCTTTCGCGCTAGAGTACGTCTTAGCACAAACACACAACAGATATCACTTAAATCAAAAACTCACTTGTGTAACGATGGAAAGTTTTATGCCTCAGAATCTCCGTCTCTGGCTTTGGCTTTTTCTGCTTCCTTCTCTTTCCAGGTGCAGCCTCTTCCGCTTCCTCAGTCATCTCCTCGTCCGACCTTCCCACTTTGACCAACGCGCCAGCAAAGTGTCCTCCTGCAACCATGAACATCGCCCACGTCCTCCCCTCAGGTCCACCCCGCTGCATCCCCTTGAGTTCGTCCAAGTATCCGCTCGAGTCGATGTAGGTAGGGAATATGGCCCTATAGATACCGAGCTGTGTCCGGTGTTGCGACGAATGGAACCATGTGAGTGGAGTGTGTGGATGTTTCTGGTTCCGTTGTTGATCGTCAGATGTGGAATCGGGATGCGCATTAAGGCGTTTCGTCTTTTTGATCAGGGTGTTGACTGCATCCGACGATCCACCGCCGGAGGATTCATCTTCAGACGACGAGGATGCTGAACCTGAAAGTGAATCTTCTAAAGCTGCAGGTTTGCTATCATTAGTGTCAATTTGAAAGACTCAAGCGCGGGATGGGCGAACCTTCTACAAGATGGCTAAATTTTTCTTCTGGGACGGACTGGCCGCCGTTCAATCGCGTTTTGACATTATAGCGATGCCAATCCGAGCGAAAATGTGCCCGCTGATCATCCACGTCCGTGAAAGTGACACCCAGACAGATATTACAGGCCCGAGCACTGATATTCGTTCCGGAGCTAGCGACACCGTCGGTCACATCTTGTACGTGTTTGTCGTCCTCAATAACAGCAGCTGACTGAGTATCCTGTAGTGGTCGTCCTTCCGAAATTAAGGTTCGCAGGGTCAGGGTGTCCAGAAGTTCCCGCGGGAGATTGTAGATGTGATAAGCTGTGTACATTTGGTGTGGTATCCCAGCCACCGCAGCTGCCTGAGTCGTCGTCGCTGGGGTCTGTGCTCGATTCTGCGTCTGGGCTTGTGCTTGTTGCATAGCAACTTGTCTTAACTGGTGCTGCTCCTCTCCTCCCGGTTGTTGTTCTGGTCGTTCCGACATGAGCTACCTCCTTCGTCGTCTTCAGTGTGATATGGTTGGTCCAGCGCACGGTAGTGAAATATATAGCCCAGGTAGATGTAGTCAGAACAAGTCTGAAGTCATTCCGGTGAACAATCTTGACTCGATCACACACCCGGTCGGCGATCTCCGTGTATACCAAAAAAGGCCATGATCAAATATAAGTCATTTACGCACAGCCACGACAGTGTCTGTTACCATTCTCCCTTGGCCGTCTACAACAATGTCCAAAAGCTTCAAAGACAGGCCACGCAATGTTCTGTGTCTCTTTGACGTCGATGGCCCGCTCACACTCGCGCGTCAGGTCTGTTTCTTCGGTTACTGGGAGCGAAACATACCCCTGAATTTAAACGATACCGCTTTCTTGCATGACATAGCACGCGTCGGAAGAAACGATCGAGACCCTCCGTCAACTACGCAAGCAAGTTGTCATTGGATTTGTCGGCGGCTCCGATCTCGTCAAAATCTCCGAACAACTCAAGACCCCTGGTAGCGAGGGTATGCACACTACATGGTTATCCAAACTATATACTGGATCTAACTGGCGTTCCTCCCGTACCATCACCTTGGTCATCACAGTAATTGACGACTTTGATTATGCCTTTGCCGAGAACGGGCTCACGGCGTACAAATGCGGGCAGCAGCTCCCTTCCCAATCGTTCATCCAATTTATTGGGGAGGACCGCTACAAAACTCTCGTCAACTTCATCCTTCATTACATTGCAGACATGGACATTCCCATCAAGCGGTGAGCATCCCTCCGCCAGGTCTTATGACACTATGTTGAATTGCCAGTCTCTTGTAGCGGAACCTTTGTTGAATTCCGTAGGGGAATGATCAATGTCAGTCCCATTGGTCGTAATGCAACGTCAGTCCTTCCTGTATTGAATGAGGATTTATAACTAATGGACGATACAGTATTGAGGAACGCAACGAGTTTGAGCGGGTAGACAAGGTATGTAATACTCTTTTACGACTATGACATCACCCACAAGTGGTCACAGCAAAACGGCTACCGCACAAAATTTGTTCAAGTCCTTAAAGAGAAGTTCCCCGACTATGGCTTAATGTTTTCCATCGGCGGTCAAATCTCTTTCGACGTCTTCCCTAACGGCTGGGACAAGACATACGCACTCGGCAGAGTCGAGGACGAGGGGTTCGACGAGATTCACTTCTTTGGCGACAAAACCTACCCAGTCAGTGCAGTACTATCTCTCTTGAGAGCCATATCTAATGTCGGTAATTTAGGGAGGGAATGACTACGAGATCTTTGCGGATTCTCGTACGATCGGACATACTGTCATGAGTCCCCCGGATACCATTCGTGCTATTAAGGAGCTTTTCTTGAAATGAGACCAGACAACAATCTACCAATAGGTGCTTGTACTCTTTAATGTTTTGTTGATCACAACCGAATAGAAAAGTACCCGCAGGACGGGTGTAGCATGGATTCATATTGATGGTGATACACATGGATGGCCGTAGGAAAATAGGATACGTGCATATAGCGAATGGACAGAACCATCAATAATTTTGGTGCGTTTAAGCAGTGTTGCCCTCAGCGAAGTTGAGGAGATCAGAGTCTCCAGGGTCAACGACGGTCATAACACTAAGCCCAGTCAGCGTGGGGTATACGTATTAACCAGTTAGCATAACTCACCCAACACGGAAGAGCTTTCCAGCAGCAGTACCAAGAGCAACGTTGGTGCCAGCGAAGTGATGAACAGTAGTCTTGGAGAGCATAGCATAGTACTCGAGCTCAGACTTGCGCAGAGGAGGGCAGTTTCCAGCAATCAACACAAGCTTGGCTAATCAGAACAGGGACAGGGAAGAAACAGGGAAGACAGTCGTTAGCCAAAGGGACCTTCTCAGCTTTACGCTCCAGCCCCGAGAGATAGGGAACGAAGCATACACACCTTTGCCGTTCCTCATCGACTTGAGAGCAGACTTGTAGCCGAGGCTGTACTTGCCCGACTTGACAACAAGAGCGAGCCTGGCGGAGATGGACTCGGTGCTCTTGGCGGCCTTGGACTTCTTGGTGGGGGCCATTACTGACTGCTGTGGCGGTTGTCGGTGGTGGTGGTGGTGTGGGGGTCTTGAGGGCGGCCTTGAGAATAATCTGATCGTCCAGAATTGGTATGTTGTGGTGGATGTGTGATGCAGCTATATAGTTCTTCGGGTTAAGGTTTACATAGGGTTAGGGTTTACGCAGTTCGCAACGAACAAGCTCAATCTTTAATACACAGGATGCAATCGTCATGAATTATGGGTTATAAAGAATACAGTATGCTATCCGGTAACACAATAACTATCAGCGGCGGAGAAAGTAGGACAGAGATCTACGAAACTAGAAAATCAAAATTTCGAATCACCAAAGTTCCTCGTCGAAGCGTTCCAGTGTTGTATTTGCGTCCTCCACGTCCTTCTGTGCCTTCTTCCGCATGTAGAATATAGGACAATCTTTGCTTGTACACAGAACATCCTGGATTTTCGTAAGCAAGCCGAACGAGGGACTTGAAACACAAACAACCGTACCTGGTGCAAGGAGCCTTGACACCTCTGGCACTGCGTCCATAACCGCGCAAACCGCACTTGCAGCTCTGAGGTCGACACCACCTGCTTCTGATACAGCTCTGAGATTCTGGGTCTGCAGTTGTTGCATACAGCTCCGTCTAATCGTGATATATAAACATATCGTTCCACAATTGAGAAGACATCAACTCACTAGAAACGCTATTGTTCGCCCTTAGTGCCGTCTTGCAACCTAGACATGTAACGGTCTTAACAGCAAACTTCATAAGACCACCAACGGTTGGAGTGGCAATTTGTATCGACCTCGTATGGTCACCGGATACTACATGTTCGGAGAGTGGGCGTCAGTCGTTCCATAAACTCGACAGACGAAGAGGGAGAACTCACGCAATGAAGACGCTTTTTCTCCGAGTATAGGCTCGAAAATTCTCATCAAAGGTTTCGAAAGCTGGTTCTCCAAGTAGTATTTGGTGTCGATCGGGACGTTGTTCTCCAGTACGTAGAGAGGGTCTTCTGACTTTTCGTATGCAGCCGCACCTAGCGAAGAATGGTTAGCTTTAGGGGGGAAAATCGCGCTGGGAATCGTGAAGTGTACCTTTGATTCCTTTGATGATAACATAGGCAACACGATCTCCGAGCGCAGGTGCAGACCCGGCATCACGTTGCTTCATCCGTTCCGCAAGCTCGACGTGGGCCTGTTTACCAGCATAATCTACGACGAGTCAGTTAGTTTCACGTATCGTTCTAACGGTCTTCTATACTAACCGGTCTTGGACAATGCTTTTGTAATCACGAGTTGGGACATATCGATCTTGTTCTGGAGCAGGTCTGAAATCACTTGTTTGACATAACTGAGTTCCGAGTTCAGCCAGGATGACAAAAGAATACGACGAAGACAAACCTCTCAGCAGCTTTAGCATCTCTGTCGATCAAGAGCTTGTGTAGGCTCGTCTGGATAACAGTCGAAACGAGTCGACAGTTATCTCGACGCACAGTCTACAAGGTTGTGTCGGCCAGTTACTACTTAGCTTTTTGGCACCAACGTACCTCAATACCCTTGGAGTCCATTTTGTCGTATTTCTCCACCTTAGTCCAATACAGTCCAGCATAACGCTTCTTGCTAATGAGTAGGTATGGGTAGTAGACCTTCTCGAATTCAAGCTTGATGGGCTTGACGAATTTGGTCGTAACGAATTCTGCGGCTTCGCTTCCTATGGACGGTGCACTCTTAGTGTTGTTCATGCATATAGTCAACACCGGACATACCAAGAGCCATAACCTTGGCCAAGTCACTCGGCCCAAACTTGACCATTACAGAATCAGTGTCACCATAGATGACGTGGGCGTCGTGCGAGTGTCCGTTCGCCATGCAATATTCAGCCTCTACCTCCTGCAATAAGCATAAGTAAAAACCCGAAGGTAAGGCTGAGTAAACATACCTGCTTCGTCTTCTCAATCATTTGACGTCCATAGGCCGTCACACTAGACGAGATCGGCAGACACGGAAGCTTACCGATCGTGGCACCAGTGAAACCGTACACGGAGTTAGCACTAATCTAGAATGTAGCAATGTCAACCACCGTATTTCGCGTCCACGGAAAACTAAATATTACTTTGAGAGCCAGCTGTCGACCATCTAAAACAGCCTTTCTGAATGGGTCTTTCTCCATCTTGAGATCGGCTTTGGCGCGTTTCCGGGCAGAAATAAGATCCTCGAGAATGGTTGGCAACAACCCCTTCCTCTTTTTTGTAGTCACAAAGAAGTCTGAAGGGCGTCAGTGGGATGAACGTGTTCCATGATAAAATTCGTACCGTTATTAGGCGTCTGGATATAGTCGACGTCCTTCACGAGTTCCAACCTATCAATCGTCGCCTTATCCAACAACGTCGTGTAACACAGGTTGTGGGCCATCATGATTGAAGGATATAGCGAACTGAAATCCAGAGTTGCGATAGGTACATCATAGTAGCCCTTCTTGGGTTCGATGACTGTCGCTCCTTCATACGCCTCATCAGAACCTGCAGGAACAAATAAATGAGTATACGGCCCAGACCTAACGTTGCCTTAGCCTACCTTCACCCTTGAACGACGGAATAAGATAGCCCTCATCATTGGCCTTCCTGTACAATTGCGAAAGTACCTTGATACTTTGCCCACGCGCGAGGAGGTAATTGAATGGCACACCCGTTACACGGGCCATTTCCGCATAGTTTACAAAGCACATCAATTTATCTAGCAGTCTCTGTGGCAGGTATGCGTCCTGGGTTGCCCAAGCATCAGTCACCCCGTTCTCGAATAAACTCTCTGTTCGTACCTTCAAACAGTACACCGCCAGACGACGTCGTGATTCCGGTGTCCCATTTTGCAACTCCGTAATCACGGAGTGGTGGACGTCTTCTTTTTGCTCCCCAAGGAACTGGGCACAAACGGAGTTGAGAGTATAACTGCGTAGCTTGTGTTCGCGCTGCATGTATTGTAGAATATCCATCTGTAGTCGGCCGTCAAGAGGCGTTTCCTTCGAGTCTCGCTGACCATAAGCTTTGGATGAAAAGTGGGTGCTCTTGACCTCCGTCTTAACATCTAGACATCGGACGTGAGCATGACCGCTGGAAAGGAGGGACTTAATTCGTACTCTTTAGTCGACCCAGAAAATTGAACTTGGCGACTTTAAGTGCCTTCGCTCGATCAAGCAGGTACGGAAAATCGAAACCTGCGATGTTGTATCCAATAACTACGTCCGGATCAACTTCTGCAACGAAGTCACTCCAAGACTGCAGCATTAATGTCTCGTCCTTGAAGGGGAGCACTTGTGAACCAACGATATGTGCACAAGAATTGAGGGTGAAGATGTTCCGAATGAACGGTTTATCCTCCCCTACTGCACAGTTAGAAATACTTTCATCATCCTCGCGTACCACGCACCTTGTCTTGTCACCATGTTGGCAATCTGAATGACCGGGTCTATCTGGGCCTCTGGAAAGATACCCTTCCTACCAGCACACTCAATATCGAAGCTCAGAATTCTGAGAGGCGCAATCTTCGACCAAGCACCTTCGGGTGCATGCGAAATAAAAGCATCGTATCTTCGACATACATGAGCCATAGCGCATCACACGAAAGCGGTATAACGGTACCTCATATGTAGCTCGATCTGACTTTGCGACCGCTTCTGCTGTCCGGTTATTAGTTTATATTTACCCGCCGGGACCTCGATCCAGTTCATGCCAACCACCTAATGGACGGGTTAACGAAGAGCGGGAGCTATGATGACAGACTAATACCTTTGTGTCGATCATAAATCTGAGGGTGAAGACGATGTTGCTCTCAAAGGTGGGAACAGGCTCCGTCGGGAATAGTTCATTGAAATGGCATTCGGCACGCTCGAAGAGACGTAGAGGACATAAAACCGTCAGGCCCATTTTCAAGTGGGGATTGTGCGAGTTACTTATCTCGGACTTTCGGTAGACTTTTCGGATCGCTGATCGTCAACTTGAGGAAGGGTATCCAATCATCTCCTCTATATCCCCATAGCGTGCGCTTGGAGACTTTCTCGACATGCCGCACTGGGTTCCCGCCAGCAATTTTCTGCCGCAAGGTCAACGGAAGAGCCTCAAAAAAAGCTACACACTTACGTTCAAGTATTCTTTAAAAGAATCCATGTCGTCGTCTTGAAACCCCCGCGGAAGTCCAATGTAGAAATAGGGTAAGAAATCTGTGATCACAGTCATAACACTGTGGCCTGCCTGGACGATAGCGTCAGCGACCAGACTTTTTGGGGAACACTAGCCCTCACTTGTGTTACTCCGTACATCCTGATCGCGAAATGACCATTCCCGTCCACACCCTCCTCCACATCAATTTGCTGAAACACTGCTAGCGTTCAGTGCACTGCAGCATATAGAGTATGCATAACACACCTATTGCATGCTGGTTCGGGTCTATTTTATCCAGGGTAGGACGTGCCCAATTGGCTGCACCACCCTCCGCCTCTATTAATCACCGCTTTATCAATTATCCAGTCCACTTTCCAGAACCACAAGCGCACCAGTCGCATTCATCCCCTCTTCCTTCTTCAGCCTCTCCAAAACATCCGTGAATGAGGATTGTGACTGAAGATTTTGTGAAGCGAATGACGTCCCATTTCCCAGCTTTCTCTTCTTTGCTGCGGGGCCGACCTCCAGGTCAGTTAGCGTCCTAGAGATATTACACCAAGTAAGCAATACACGTCCATGGACGCGACAAACGCGTGTGTCGGAAATGCAGCGCACCGTGTTCGTTCAAGAGGCTTGTTTTCCTTGAGTGCTGATGACATACCGGGGTACTTGAAATAACCTTGTGTGATTCTCCGCGTAGCAGTGGTTTAAGTTCACTGATTCAGCACGAATAGGGAGGTGATAGAGGAATGCTCAATATTATCAGACTCATTTGGGACGCGCGCGTATTGGGAGTCACGTGTTATTAATTTCTGCTCAACGCGAAAGTAAATACGCCTGCTGAGTACTGAGTACTGAGCCTTGACGTCCACTAAGCCCTATGTCCTCAAAAAATCTCATGCGCTGTAGTCACCGTCTTTTTAAAACAGGGACTGGACCCCGCTCTCGTGGCTTCTCTTACTCTTTATAAAATATAGCACCTTCGTCTTCGATAGAAACCCATAAATATGCCCTCTCCTCATACATCATTTGATCCCTCGATTCGAAGTTGCTTGAGCGAGTCGTCAAATCAGGCTCACCCTCACTACTCACTCGTATGAAATCCGACGCAGAACATTACAGTTGTATTACTCGGGAGTACAAAACGGGGGGGCACAGAACATCCCGAGCAGTCAAGTACATGATAAAATCCGAACCGGGTGCATCAAAAACCCCGTGGGGAAAAGCTACCGTCGGCAAAGTCGAAGATGAAAGAAAATATCTGTGTGTTGACCCTCTTCGCTGACCTTATTCACTCACGTCTGACTCACTTTCTTTGAAATAATCTGCCGAACCCAGTGCGCCGGTTAGACCACGAAAGAAAAGAAGGTGCGACACACTTACCTTTCTGCTCTTTGACGAACCTCCGTTCACCTGCAAAATAGGGCCTTGTGATCTGTTAGAGAAAACCTGAAGACCGCCTTACCCGTCTTAATTTTCTTCTATGAGTCTCCCTTTATCCTCGTTTTTATTCTGTATCTTGAGTTTTCTTGAAGCCACACGATATTGTACCCCCCGTCCACGCAGAGGCTACCACCAAGAAGCCCGACGAGCCAGGCCGGTTAAACGTATCATAGCCGTTCCCAGAACGTTAACGCCATGTCAGAGGTGCGGGTTGGGGTCAAGGCAACCGATAGCAGCATACGCGAACAGCTCCAGAAGGCATACTAAGAACAATCCCCCTGGGAGGGCCGTGGGCCGAGTGCGGTATGTAGAATTTCCCCGGTTTTATTTACTATTGTGATTTGCTACCACGTCGGTTAATATATAGAGGTGAAAGCAGTGAGATATAACACACCTTTTTGTTTTTTTCCGATCGCTGTCCAGGTTATTGTATATTCATCTTTTGTTCTTTGCTTCGTTCCATTCCTGTCGCATATATCAATGAAGAATCACGGCGCGAATCCGAGGAGCGACTCACATTCACATTTGATTTCTTGAGGGCTCAGGGGGTCGACAAGGATAGAGGCGATATTGGATGGTGGTCGTCATACTCTTACTGTTATCGTTCGTTGTTGATGCTAAGTCGAGTTGTCACTCGAGAAAAAAAGTCGGTCATGCAGGTCGTTCCCGTACCACTCGTGTCGTTTGAATGCTGCTGCGCCATGCAGGAACTTCAATGTCGCATAATTGGAAGGCGGTGCAGGAAGGAAATAAGCAGTAAGTCCATAGAAGGGTTGGTTGAGGCGGTGGGGAACACCAACGACATACCCAGGGGTTTATATACCTCCGACGGCATCCAAAAAAGAAGTGAGCGTCTAATGCTCTTCACAGATCGCCACAAATTCACAAGTGCTTTGATGGTTTTGCTCATAACCGAAAATCGCCCAGATTTACACCGGTGTTTTTCTAAACTCAATCAGAGAAATTGAATGTAATTGTGCTCCTGGCACAACACAAGGGACGAAATGCTGTTCAATCAGTCAGCATTGGGTTTGATGGCCCTTCCCGGGCCGACAAAGAACACCTTTGTGGGTCCACTACTTGGCTCTGGGTAGTGCCAATTTTTGAGCCTCCCCCCTTTTTAAAGGCTAGTTCTCTCGATACGGTCTCTCCGGGAGGAAGATAACCACTCTGCGGTGGTATCGAGGCGGCGAAAGAGGTTCCTCGGAAAATGAGGGCCAATGGATACAAACTAGCGCCCATTAGTGGCGGAAACGGCAGCCGAATAAAGGACTTCTCGAAGGCACGTTTTCATCGTTTTGACCGCTTAAGAATCATAGCCCCACTGCATCGTGCCAACACGAGGAAGCGACTTCGTGATACCAAGCGAGGGGCGGTGCAAATTCCTTGTTGTATTCGAATAGGGGCCAATGAAATGTGGAAACACGGGATTGGTTGTCGACATTATTTCCTAAGCACTGCGGATGAATAATAGAGGATAATGCTCATTCTAGATTCCATCTATCCCAAAACATCGTCATGAGATAGGTCAGGTTCGATAATTAGCACCGCTATTGCCTATTTGAGTTTTGCAACAGCTCCCATAATGAAAGTGACCCCCAAAACATGTCATTAGATAGAGGGAAGCGCATACAGCAGGCGTGGTATCAACAAGGTTAACGTACAAAACAACAAGGTTATGATACAAGTTATATCAGGGCAGGCGTCATATCGATGATAGAATGGGGGCCCTTGCTCGCATATTCCGATTTTGATACATAACTTCTGCCGCCATTATCGTTGAAGATGATCTATCGAAAATAATGAGCTTTGGCGTCGAAGATGTGATGGAGACCGACTTTAGCAGTGATACTGGACCCAAGAAAAGCCGCATAACTATTGCCTGTCTCGCGATATTCCGCGTAGTATTCTGGTACGCCAAGAACGCGAATGGAACGAGGCTGGATATCCATTGAGGATTCCGGACTGTACAGGAACGGTGCCAACCTGGACTGTAGTGCGAGCCCAATACCTAGAACGTTGCTAGATGGTCGGTTATCTCGTCTCATACACCGGAGGACGGGACTCTCACCTTTAACACACCGCGTCGCGTCTCCTGTGACAAGTAAACCTTGCCAAATGTACATGCGTTGATCGACGTCGGTTATATTGACAGCATGCGCTGTGACTTCTTGCAGCGACCGTGGCGATTCATCTCCTTCGCGTAATGGAAGTCCAGAGAGACCCTTCAACAGCCTCGGGTCAAAGAGTGGTTCGCACATTCTGTGTCGTTCTTTCCCAAGGGTGAGGGAATGCGGACCGAATTGCACCGTCAGGAGATCCATCGCTTCGATTTCACGAGCACGAGCGAGCTCTGCAGCGGTGGCTTTTGCTGTAGCCTTTTTCTTCATCCCACTCTCTATCACTGCCTTTTCCTTACCCGCCACTACGATGGCGGCAATATCAGTTACGCCTTCGTCATCCGGAATGGCGGTCTCTCCATCTGAGGGAACCTTGATATGACCATCCTTCCATAACTGTTGCGCGAGTTGCAGTAGCCTCTCCTGTAGCGTTTCAGGATCGAGGGGGGTTTCGGGCGGGGAGAGGATGTTCACGATGTTTTGGTTGAGTCGCAGAATGTACGCGAGGTAGATTTCACAGTCTTTGAGGCCCAGAGACACACGAGCCTTCGCCTGGTGAACAATGAATCCGTCGTAGATAGGCGTAATGTCTGTCTCGTAGTCCCCGATTTCGACCACGACACCGCTCAGGCTGTTCGCGGCGTACATCTGTGCCATGGGTCGCTCGATGATACCAAAGCCGGCAACGTTGAAACGCTCGAAAAACATCTGACATATCCGTTCGTATGTCGATCGCGAGAGGCCAGGGACAATAGATAATAAGACCGGTGATTCATTCTGGACACGCCGCCGTTGCAGCTGATTAAAGAGGATATGCTTCCTTTTAGTTGTCAGTCAAACGATCATCAGACAAGGCCACTCCTATACACTTACCAGATAGCTTCGGCCTGGGCCCAATCTGCAATGTCCCCCTTCGCAAATGGCCATGAAATAATGATATCTTGACCAGCGGCAATTGCTTCATCAAGCTGTGTGCCAACAAGATAATCCGTGACTGCAGCTTTCAGGGGTTGCGGCATAGCAGATGCCGCCCGGCTGCTGGCTGCTGTTGCAGCATCAAAAACACTCTCGCCTCGTGCCAATGCACTGGTATCACCCGACGCGCCTCTCCGCAGACCAACGCGTGCTGGGATTTCCTATGCGAATAATCAAATGCTTTCAGC
This sequence comes from Macrolepiota fuliginosa MF-IS2, assembly GCA_015584085.1. Classification (NCBI taxonomy): domain Eukaryota; kingdom Fungi; phylum Basidiomycota; class Agaricomycetes; order Agaricales; family Agaricaceae; genus Macrolepiota; species Macrolepiota fuliginosa. Next base: position 19,321 of record MU151196.1, on the reverse strand, counting down.
GATCAAACTGAAAATGAAGGCTCCAACAACGCACTATGCTAGGTGTTTTTAGGAGGTCGTACAGTCCAATTCCCGCCCGTACAGTCGTCCTACTTGTCTCGATGATGATGACATTTGCATCGCGCAATGACATGTTGGAAGAGAATTAACAAGTCTAGAGTTGGGGTTAGGGTTCGGAGCGAAGTGCACTTCCGGCGTCTACTGGAAGGTTATCTCCATTTGGAAACCCATTTTAGCATCGTATGATCCTGCGTCATTTCGCAGTTCGAACCCACTGTCATGTATACCAAAGTCGACGTCGGGCCCTCTGGCGAAAAGCCATTCACAGATTACTCACGTTGGAGATTGCTTGCAAACGATGGGGGCAGGCATCTATGGAAGTACCTCAAAAGTGACGACGAACTCGAGGCTTGGCCCCAGAATGCGGTAGACAAGTACTGGCTGGGGCTGGACATGGTACATCACCATTCATTGGGCTTGCGCATGGAGTTGACGCCTCCTACAGGGTCTCCCGGATCTACCGCCCGCAAAAGATGCGTACGAGGCTGCAAAGAATGGCTATGAGTTCTACAAGCACCTCCAATCCGATGACGGTCACTGGGCTGGCGAATATGGAGGACCTATGTTCTTACTCCCAGGTCTTGTAATTGGGTCCTATATTTCTGGAATGAGTTTCAAACAAGAAGAACGCCTTGAAATGATTCGATATCTATTTAACCGAGCTCACCCTGTGGATGGCGGCTGGGGCATGTGAGTACTGTTACATACCTGATGGTGCTTGCTGAGCTAACTTCGGCTTGCAGACATGTTGAAGGAGAGTCAACGTGTTTTGGTACAGGGCTCAACTACGTCGCGTTGCGCGTCCTGGGTGTTGATGCCGACCATCCTGTCTGCGTGAAAGCACGCGCATGCCTCCATAAGCTTGGTAAGTACTGTTCTTAGTGGCCAACTATTCCAGCCTAAATGTGTATACAGGAGGTGCTGCTGCTATTCCTGCCTGGGGAAAATTCTGGCTATCCCTCCTCAACGTATATGACTGGGAGGGGAATAATCCAGTACCTCCGGAACTTTGGTATGTGGTTAGCAAGACTCTCCCAGAAAACTCTAAAGTTTTCCTAAGGTTACTTCCGGATTGGTTGCCAATTCACCCTCATAGATGGTGGATTCACACCCGGACAGTCTATGTCCCCATGAGCTATTTGTATGGTATCAGATACACATTCCCAGAGAATGACCTCGTTCGAGCTCTCCGTCAGGTATATTTTCCGATTTCCAAAATCTTGTTGCTTCCTAATCACTTTTTTTCTCTCAACAATAGGAACTGTACACACAAGATTATTACTCTATATACTGGCCAGACCAGCGTAACAACGTCTGCAAGGTTGATCTATACTCTCCCCATTCAAAACTATTCGACACCATCAATGTCGTTCTTAGTGCATACGAACACTGCACAATCCCACCCCTTCGTTCCGCCGGAGTCAAATATGCATATAAACTCATCGAGTACGAAGACGAGAACACCGAATACCAAACCCTCGGGCCCGTGTCGAAGATGTTCAACTTGGTCGCTCGAGCCCACGCCGAAGGCCCCGAAAGTCATGCCTACAAGATGCACGAAATAAAGCGCCAGGATTTCATGTGGCTGGGGGAAGACGGTATGAGGATGTGTGGGACCAACGGGAGTCAACTTTGGGATCTCGGGTTCATTACCCAGGCCCTTGTTGAGACGGGTTTGGCAAAACTGGACACGAATAGAGAGAGCTTGATCAAAGCCTTGCACTGGCTTGACGAGGCGCAAATTCGAGATAACCCAAAACACTACCACACAAGCTATCGCCACACGACTAAGGGCGCATGGGGCTTCAGGTATGGTTTTCCATGGAACTCTTGAGTGGAGACTGATTTATCATCTGCCCACCAGTACTAAGGAACAGGGCTATACCGTGAGCGATTGTACTGGCGAGGGTTTGAAGGCAACCTTGTACCTCCAAAATCACGTCGAGTGAGCCATTTCTTTATGTCATCCCAGACCTTTCTGACGTTCCTTTCAGTTTTACACCGAAACTAATTTCCGACCGCCGTATATTCGATGCCATCGATGTCCTTCTTACCATGCAAAATCCAAGCGGTGGCTACGCAAGTTACGAACCCGTCCGAGGACCCAAGTGGCTTGAATGGCTAAACCCTGCTGAGGTTTTTGGTACGTCCCTGTCCACCAAAGCTTCGTTGCTTGCTGATAAGGATTAGGTGATATTATGATTGAATATTTATATCCCGAGTGTACAACATCTGTTATCACTTCCCTTGCCATTTTCCGCAAGATCTATCCTGACTACCGTGCAAAGGATATTAAGTGGGTTCGACTCATGGGACATATGGCGCAAACCTGACGCTCCAACAGACGAACGATTCAGCGCGCTATCAAATATCTTCACGAGGCACAGAAGCCCGAAGGGGGGTGGGTCGGGTCTTGGGGGATCTGCTTTACCTATGCTACGCAGTTCGCTTTGGAATCGCTTTCTCTTGTGGGCGAGACCTATCATACGAGCGAGTATTCTAGAAAAGCTTGTGAGTTCTTGATCGGCAAACAGCGGCCCGATGGCGGTTGGGGTGAGAGCTACAAAGTGAGTTCTTTGCGCTTGGTTCAAGAAATAGTCAATTAACGAACTTCTGATAGTCGTGTGAGCAGAGTGCCTGGGTAGAACACGAAGATAGCCAGGTTGTCCAGACATGTTGGGCCGTCATGGCTCTTATGTACGCCAAGTACCCTCATGCGGAACCCATTGAACATGGTGTGCGCCTCGTCATGTCTCGACAGTTACCTGTAAGTTCTAGCTCCCTTGCCTTTTCTTTCCGTTATCTAATGCAACAAAACAGAATGGCTCGTGGCCACAAGAAGCTATCGAGGGTATTTTTAATAAGACATGCGCCATCGCGTATCCGAACTTCAAGTTCTCGTTCCCTATCTGGATGCTCGGAAAGGCGCATCTATATTTGAAGGAGTTGAACGCGAAGAATGGTGTTTCCAATGGGAATACCAATGGCAAAGTCAGCGGAATTGGACACTAGATAAATGACCATAAGCACATATGCTATGTGCTTCAATATGCTTTTCCTTACTTTGTACCCCTATTAGCTTGGTCGATTTGGGCGTGGCACTTTAGAATGAAAACCTATGTAATGGCGTGTGACAACTCGAAAACTTGAATCGCGACCATCATGACCGTTCTAATTGTAAACGTTCAAACGTTCATTAATTTCTCTAATCAAATTCTATTGTAGATATGCGTCTCCCAAGTTGTCGCAACCCACGGATCTTCCTTAACACGAACACTCCAATCCACCACCAAATGCACTCCTCCTATGGCTCGAATATTACATCCTTTGGATCCCAAGCGCAACATAATGGTTACTGCACGGATCTCTCAGATGCCGCGATTTCGATCGCCGGGAGGCTGTCTCACTTCTAGCGGTGGTTCGAGTTAGCCGCAAGTACATGCTCTTTCTCAGCCACCCACCATCTCGCATAAGCCAAGAGGCACGAAGATCCAAGGGACATTTGTCTCCTTTTCTTCCTTCGCCTTCCTCTGAAATCCTCCCCTCGTATCTCTTCTCATATACAACGTTTTCACTCATTTTAATCTTAACACCACCACCCCTCCTTTTCACACTCATTTAACCAGCGAATTTTATGACTTTTGCGATGGTGGATTTGCTGTCCCCCCTTCTCTTCTATCTCCTCTTCTTCATAACCGTGGCGTGCAACCTCTTTATCCGTATATCTAAACTGGCCACCGTAGTCCTTGGTTCTGTCATACTTTTCTTCGTCAAGACGTGTTGGACTTCGGTGTTTCCGCTCCTTCATTCAAGCATTCTTTCTATATGGAACCTCCCTTTGTCTCTAAACCTCCGGAATCATCTGTGGGGGATATATGTTAGCCACCTCCATCAAAAGCCAATGCACTCACAGGTTTTGATCATGCACCGGCTCACCATACTCACTCTCCGCGCCTCGTCACGAGTCTTCTTTCCGGTGTCAAGCGTTGACCTTCGGTGGTTGTCCCCGGTCTTCGTCAAGAATATCCTCTTGTTATCCATGCGCGGGAATATTATTGTCGCTGGCATAGGAAGGGTCAGCCTTCGACTGGCTATATACCTCTCTCGACAGTTGGTGATATACACATGGTGCCAATTACTTCTACGTCTGCAGACCCTCCAACTTGATGCCGCTACGCGCTGGGATGTCGCAAAATCTACCCTGCTCAACTATCTTACCACAAAACCATCCCGTCTTCTTACCCACATTCCTTTGAATAGTGCATTTCTGGACTCCTGGGTCAACGTCTTTCTTAGGTATAGAAATCCCCCGTCGTTGTCAGGATTCGATGAAGATTATTTGCAGCCCGAATTTCATGATGCCTCGTGCAGCAGTGCCACGGAAGCCGAAATGAGCTTTCTAAACGATTCAGCGCCAGATTGGTTGGAGGCGACCTATACGGAGGATTCAGAGGAGCCATATAAAGCCGAATTCACCAGCCCTGTCGCTCTCGTGCCGCTCTCGATGACAGAAGCGCCCCCTTTGATAAACGCAGACTTAGCACCATGCTCCTGGGCCTCCTCGATCACCTTGAGTCCCTCATGCAAAAGTCTCAACCCCGCATCTGTAGCTGTAGAAGCTCGCGATCTTCTGGAAAGAATCGAACGCGAGAACGATGACCAGGAACTGTACTACGACCCTCTTTCTCTCTTCGATTGCACGGGGTCGTTCATGAAGGATCTTCATCTTGATCAATGCCTCGGGCTTGGCAGTTTTGGAACAGTGTTCCGTGGAACCAGAATGGATCAACAATCCTATGCGCTGAAGATCATGAAACAAGGCTCAAGGGTGAACCTCGTGATTGGTTTGGAGGTCGCGGCTCTCAAGAGGGTTAGCGGCAATACCCAGTGGGCTGCTCAGTTGGAGTATATTCAGTTTACACAGGATCATGTTCTGCTCGCCCTGGTGCGCTATTTTCCACTGGAAGGAAGGCATACACTGACCTTGAAGTTGCAGACCTACTTCTCCGGAGGTAGTTTGTTGGATATTCTCGAGGTCTGTGATGGTACGATCCCATCAGAGAACGCCAAGTTTTACGTAGCACAGCTGGTGAATACCCTCTGCTTCTGCACTCTCCTTCGTCGTTATGACTATCAACACAGATCCTTGCCATTCAGTCCTTACATATCCTCGGTGTCATTCATCACGATATTAAGCTCGACAACGTTCTGCTGGATGCTCAAGGGAACGTGAAATTGATCGACTTTGGTTTGGCTGTGACGTTCGATCATGATACCGTTTCGGAGGAGAGGTTTCCAGAGTTCGTTGCATTGAGGAAGCTTGGTGGGGATTACTTTCCATTGTTATGGGCTACGCGCCACAATCCGCACACCCTCGACGATTGTTTCGGTACGGAAGGTTATGCTCCGCCTGAAGTCTGGAACGGCAAGGCGCATAGCTATGGTGTTGATTATTTCGGAGCGGCATGTGTCTACCACTGGCTGATTACGGGGACGGTACGTGACATTCCAGTTCTTTAATGGTTTCGACTTACCGGAGTATAGGCTCCTTTTGAGTACGACCCAGAGACGGACGACTTTGTCAAAGATAAAATTTACATTTATCGGGAAGAATTCGGCATATCTGTTGATGAGTATAGTTTCTTGAGTGGAGTAAGTGTGTTGGTTATTCAACTTACTACGTAGACAAACTGATAGTGTTTGCAGGCCCTCCACGAACGCCCACACAAGCGGTTTACTGTTAGTGAGATGAAAAATCATCCTCTTTTCGCTACGGTGTACGTTTCCTACCATTCTCTCATTGCTACATATCTCACTGGCTGAAATCGACTCTTCTAGTGACTGGAATGCGCTCGGTCGTGGTGAACTGCAGCCTCTTGTCCTCCCGACTTTCTGAATATCTCAGGCTGTGGACTGAATTTCAGTTCGCACCGTTTTTTAATAAGGTTGGATATAATCCTCCTGCGTCTACGTCAGACCGGCCTATCTCTTGTTACGTGTCTAGCACATCAACATATTTGTACTTGCATATTCTGGATCTCGTAATACTTAAATAATACTCTTGTTCATATATCAAAGCAATTAATATATCTGTGTAGCGAGCCTTGTACATAGTAACTCAACGGTGACAATAAAAAGAAATGCCGGAGCGACGCGCAGGCACGGCGTTGCTTGGTTTGGTTAAGCAGAGAGCTGAGTGGTAACAAAACGTCACAACCCCTAACCCCAAAGTTTCCAATCATCCTCTTCCGTGTTGGCTCATACATATTGGGCGTCGGTTCAGATGCAACGGATTCTACACCCCAGAACACCCTGGACGACCATTTCTTGCCGCTCACTGCTCGGAAACAAGTCATTCATTCATTCGTCACCACGGACCCACTTCCGGTTCACCCTCAAACAAGAAGCTCGGAGCGAAATCCCTTCGTTCCGCGAAAAGGTTGCACCTGAGATACGACCTGAGGCATTCACTGAGAAAGTTGGGAAACCAAGAGCTGGGAAGCAAGTTTTGGTGCGTTCTCGACTTCATCCTTATGTCGAAGGAATCGCGTTGACTTGTTGGTGCAGTTTGTAGTTATTGGATCATTATTCGCGTTCAGCTATGCTGCTCAACGGACAAGTATCGAGACAGAGTTTTGGAAAAAGAAGCTGGCGGCACAGACGAATATATGGAATTCGGCCGTCACGACTATTGACTTGAAACGGGCTCAGCAAACAGAATTTGTTAAGGTGTGTTGTGGCTTTCTGGCATCGTTTCAAAACCACTCATATTCTCTGTGACGTTTCAGAGAATCCGTGAATGGTTCACAGAAACTAACGTCAAATTGCAAGATCTTCCTACAGTAATCAGGTCTTGGGCGGCTGGTGGACTCGTCGCGGTGCTACAGCCGTGGGTAGATGCATCAGAGGGGAAGAGGTTATGTTGGAAGTTGTGCATGTTGAACGCTGCTGTGTGGGCCGCGTGGAAGATTCCCAGGTGGCAGCCCACGATGGCTGTGCGGTTTATGCATAATCCGTTATCAGGGCTTTCGTATACGTTGTTGACGAGCATGTTCAGGTGAGCCGGCCTTAAAGGTTGACCGTGAGTATGACTGAGCCTTTACTTTATTAGCCACCGTGGGTTGCTGCATCTGCTCATGAATTGCTTGGCTCTCGAAGGGTTTGGTGAGTGCTAGTCTGTGGGATGGTGGAATATGGCAAATTTATCGCCTCGGAATGCTAGGTTCTGCGGCATACTATTTCCTCGTCAAAGGACAAGCCGAGGAACAGCCACCCATGTTGGAGTCTACCGCTTCCTTCCATTTCCTCTCCTTCTTTATCTCCGGTATGCACGTATATTTTTTCTCAGAAGGAAACCTTTCTTGACACCCTTCTGCAGCCGGTCTCTTCTCAGGCCTTGTGTCCCATGTCGTCGCCACTAAATTCCGTTATCCCCGACTCGTGGCGCAACTAGCGTCCCAAGCTAACAACACCAAGAAAGTAGACACCTGGGCTGCTGCAGTCTCAGCCACGTCGGGCACAGCAGCAACGACTGCCGCGAAGAAAACAATACCAGACATTTTGCCTAGCTTAGGTGCTTCTGGAGCGATATATGCTACGGTGACAGTTACGGCCCTGGCGTTCCCTGATTCACAGATTGCTTTGTTTATACCCCCTTCATATCCGATCAATATACAGTGGGGGGTTGGAGGGCTGGTGGCAATGGATATGATCGGTATCCTGAGAGGATGGCGGTATGTTTCTTCCCTGATTTTCGGTGCACCATCTAATCTTGATCGTACCTCGCCTGCTCCAATGACAGGATGTTTGACCATTGGGCCCATTTGGGAGGGGCAGCGTTCGGTGCGGCATATTACGCATATGGACCTAAAGTCTGGCAATCCTTCAGGCAGGCATTAGAGATTAAAATGCCGGAGGAAAGGTAAGACCTGCCGTCCTGTTTACTTCACAATTTTCCGGTGATGTATCAGTATTATATTATCGTAGAACACACTATTAATGTCCCTCCCGACTCAAGACTTGGTTGCGATGATTATCGGATGTGATTCAGGTTCTCACGAAACGCCTATATCTTGAAGGAGTACACACGCGCTCATAGAATCAGGTTCACACGAAGATCACCACCCAGCGTCCAGATTTTGGGGTTGCACTTGCTACTGACGTATCACTTCAGCTGTCGATAGCGACTTATGATCTGATACCGCCCCATTCAAGGTGCCTCCCACAACCTCAGAAGACGCGAGCAAGAGCAACGACTACGATTCCCCATTTGATTATTACCCCTGCTTCTCAAATCGCAGTGTCACCTTATTCGTATGTCTAACCTCGATTCTTACCTATGTCACCGTGTGATCCAAGCAGCTGGTGTGCACGCGGGCCTGCCGGCCCCTTCTCCGAATTTTTATGACCCCTCAGGTTGGCACATCGCTGGTGATACTGGTTCCAGATGGACTGACGTTCCTCCATATCGGATTTCACCAAGTGTCGTTATGGTACACACAGATATCAAACAAAGGGTCCACTTGACACCTAAGGTATCAAGAACTCCAGAAGTGTCCGCACATCGACTCTCTACTGCACTCGAGCGGCGGACATAGGCAGTGGCCAAGAGTGCTTCAGTCTCGTACGCGATAGTGTACCTACCAAACATGAGGCACTATATCTATCTTTTTCCAACGCTAGTCTGGCGAATATGATTAGGGGTTGCCACCTGCAAACCAGAAACCAGGTGCATGGCCGCCAAGGGCCCAAGAAATATTGTAAAAATTTTCATGACAAGAGGACGTGGCAGTATGGCAACATATTGGTATATGCTTTAGCGAAACATACATCCGAGGTATCCTATCCGCTCACGGTTGGAGAACACGGATCCCCGAAGCTTGACATTAATCAGAGTCGCATGCCAAGCTTCCAAGTCTAATTGATAGACTCTCAGAAGTCAACAAGCGCACAATCTTTGTCTAACATTTCTGTCGCAACAAGAAACATTCTACGCGACTGACACCGCGCAATCATTGGATGCAAACATGCCAAGGGGGTAACTACAGACTTGGAATTTTGTTCTCAGCAGCCACCACGCCCTCCGAATCTGATAAAATCAATGTCATGCCGCCTATTTTGTCATGTCACGATAATGATAGATCCCTTACATTAAACAGGGAGTACTATCAGCAGCTGAGTAACAAATCAAGTAAGTGTCAGCTTTCAACTGGAAATTAGAATCTATGACTAGCAATAGCTAAGCAACGATCATGTACTAACAGAGGACTGCTACATTGAGGAACACATGGAACACACGCAGAAAGTGTCCAGCAGGGGGGGAGTGCAAAGAGGACGCTGAAGCACTGACCGCTAGTAGTGACCCACTGCACTCGGCGGTACATGATATGGAGGGGCGGCATACTTCCGTACTTCCCGGGTCCACACTTCAAAGGGGGATAAGTATCAATTTGACTGCTGGCAGTGACACCGGACCCAAATAGGTAGCGCTTTCAATTTGTGCGGATCTGGGGAGGTACTCCTTGACCTCTTAGCCAGAACCAGCCGGAAGGTTCAGCTGCTTTCAGGCTTCCAAGCTGTCATGAGCGGGCCACTGCCAGTGATCGGCGCTATCCATGTGAGCTTTCTGAACACTTCCTATGTGCCCTTCTGTCCTCGAACAGGCCCCCCCTCCTCACTGTACTTCATGGTATAACAACCCTTATCGTAATTCCTGTTTTATCGATAGCTGACACTCGATATCCATGATCGACCAACGTACTCTTATTTATTTTGATCTCAAGATCTTTCACCACTGTGATGCAGCGAAAATGCGTGACATGACGTATTGGACTAAAGGTAAACGATAAATATCATAAAGTATCAAGTACTTTACTTTACGCTGTTGAGGGATCGACCAACGTACTCTTATTTATTTTGATCTCAAGATCTTTCACCACTGTGATGCAGCGAAAATGCGTGACATGACGTATTGGACTAAAGGTAAACGATAAATATCATAAAGTATCAAGTACTTTACTTTACGCTGTTGAGGTCCAAGTCCACAGGTAAGGGCCAAAGTTCACACCGAACATACGGAGGATCCACGAGTGGATCTTCGAATATTCTACGAGGATACTGCGAGACGATTATAGACATTCCTATCTTTGCAATATGAATGGTCTCTTGACCAGTTCTCAACTTGTCAGGCTAACTAACAAGAGGTAACAACTTTATAAGCGACGTCAAGCAGGATGAGAACGCGAGGAACCGTGCCTCAGACCTCATGGCTCCAGGGTGCAAGCAACCAGATATACCATGATGCGTCTGACCCACTATATAGATGCTGTTACCACTTGGCCCCTACGAAGTGATTGGTTTATTTTAATACATTGATGCAGATGGTCAGTTATCTGCATTTAGATTGGCAATGAGTAGAATAGTATATATGCAGTGGGACATTCACTGTTTGCTTTCTTAGCACCGCTAGCTTAGGCATCTCAAACTAGCCAGGTTTCATCTCTCTACTTCTCTTTTTATTCGACGTTCCTCCAAGATGGCACCTACCTATACCTTCACCAATAAAACCACCAGTGTTTCGGTATGTTCTATAGATACAGCCGGCACGATTATTTCTAATTCCGAGTAGTTTACCTGGCCTTCTGCCGTGACTGGCATAGAGCGCATCGCTCTTTCCGCCCAGGGCGAACTCCAACGTGTGCTCAGGTAAGTAACAATGTCATCCTTTACGCCGATAATACTCATATTTATTCCCTAGTGCCTATTTTGCGCGGCCAATCTCAATCACCGTTGTATACTGCCGTACCTATTGGCACCCGGCGCCTGAGGCCCCTAGGGAACCTCTCTCCTTACCTCCTCCTCAAGCAATTATCTCCCAGGCGTCTCAGGAGACTCCAATCATACAGACGCGTCAAGTGCACCTTGTCTGTTCCGGGAAGATCGTTTGCACAGCAACTTCCACCGTCCGCATCACCGATCCTACCGTTGCGCACTTCTTCCTCGTCGAGAACTATGCCATTGGACAGATGTTCCGTCGTATTGAAAAGTTGCCAGGTTTCGAGCTCGTGAGCGTTGGCATTGGCCCATACCCCTGCGAGGATCCCGACGTCGCGAGCTGGAGTCCGGCATCGAACCCAGACTCTGAGACGGAGGAGCTTTGGCGGAAGTATAAGCTCATGGCGCCAGACTTCGGGTGCGAGATTGTTGAGGTGTTCCCTGATAGGGACATGTTTATCAGTGGTGCGGCGTGGCTGGACGGAATGAGCAGTGCGCCTGTTCATCTTTACGAAAGATTAGAGCAATACCCTGCTGGCGTTGCGTTGATGGCTGCGTAGGAGCATGCATGTAATTGTTAGTTCACATCCTCTATCCTGAGGAGCGCCCTATAGTTTAAAGTATTAGGCCTGGCCATAGATATGTATTTTGTCAACATACAGACCGACTTAAATTTCCCCATTTTCAGTGCATCCAGAAGCCATCCTTTCACTGAGTACGCCTTTAAACAGGTTCTTGCTTAGGGCGGAAACGTCGGAAGTAAATCTTGACTGACCATAAGAACCCACTGTTGGATAAGAGTATCCAACTGTTGTATCCTGCTCGGATCTTGCGTGAGCGTATACCTTGGCATCGAAAGGTACCACGCGATCCAACTATATGAGAGAAAATCCACGTCGTCATTCGAATATGGTAGCTCATAAGCTCCGCACAAGAAAGGTGCAACTTCACGCGATGAAACAAGTCGCGTATCATGTCGGCATAAAGGCCCACCGACACATAGCAGATCCATATACAGGAATGGGCCCCCATTTTCTGGGCCCAGTGGAATAGACCATAGACAACAGCTACCCGATAATAAGATTATCGATGAGGACATAGCACTGCAAGAGCCATTTTCAGTGTGTGGCTGAAGTCGAGAGCATGTAAGTCGGAGGGGCAAAATCGTGTTGATGGGTCGTGCAGCTCGCGACGAAGAATATAGTTTTATCCACGGGCATCGGAACCTCGAGAGCACGACGTCCTCTACAAAGGATGTTAAGGCTTTTTCATGCCCAGTCGGGGTGGTGGGTTTCGGTCTGTCATCCTGGAGCTAGGGAGCTGCTATGTTGGCAGCCCCCTATGATCCTCGGCAGATTCTATCTTATCTGTCAATATGCTGAAAAGAAGGATGAAACTGGGAGGCGCGCTTTGAAGAGGTCTGTCATTTGTCTGGTTATCTGAACTTCCCAGTTGTGTTGAATTGTGGATACTGATCTACATCACCACGCGCTGTCAGTGATATTTGAAAATAGGTTCCGTCTTCCGATGTCACAGGTTTCCATCCAGCTTCAAGGCCAGGTTTGGAGCCTGACGAGCTATGGTGGGGGGTGCATACGAGCTCCTTTATTGTAGAGGCGCTCCTTTATAGGAATGTGCTTATGGGTACTTGCTGCATGGCCTGACTGTGAAGGAATGGGCCTAGCTTGTTATAACGTATCAATTTCAGTGGGGTTATGTGGTTGATGGCGTACCCTACTACTCTTCCGTGATTGAATGGGGTCGATTAATAGAGTATCTGGGGGGCGACCGCATACGGGCGCGAGTAAATATCAATAGCTACGATAAGCGAGTTGGCAAGGAATATAAGTATCGGTGATACTCCCATCGAGCAGAGAGGCGTTACGTTGATCGCATGACAGTCACATCACACCCAAATTCAAAGTCGAAAGCGATCGTCCTCTTGCAGACGTCCACAGTTAACTTATTGGCTACGACCAACACCAACGAGGCATTCATCTCGAACCATGATAACTCCGTGAGCTAAATGATAGAAGAATACACTGCACTGTGCCACACAAACCGCGACTAAAGGTATTGAGGTCCCTACCGACTCGCGCTACTTTTCGCGCCTGTGTTAAATATCGACTTCCCTGCTCGGAGAGGAGGGGTCGCGGGGGGGATAATTGAAAGTGCGGCAAACCGGCTGGATTCAGCCGATCATACCGGTGGATCCTTTTTTGTGTCAATTTCGTTGCTTACCGTCGCTTAGGAGCCTTGCTGTGCTCCAGCTTCTGCCATCCTTCAAGACAGGCCTCAGCCTAATAAATATAACACTTGATCAACACATGAACATCCACAGCAACGGTGTTTATATTCGTAAAGGATCACGAGATCACTGGGGTATGTGGCTGGACCATCCTCATTTATGGACTGGTTTGATGATTCGGTTGTTTGGGGAGCAGTGATCCTCAGGCTTCCTTCCGATGGAGAAGACCGTGAGTCAATAGCTGTGATCATCCGGATTTCTCTGCTGAAGGAAAGTGAACGAGTCAGGAAACTCGGAGGAGATGGTGGGTAGAAGTAATATGTATTCTGGTCCGACTTGGCATTATCGTGGCGTGTGGTGATGATCATCGGTGTTGGTCGGTTTCAACGACAGATTCGTCGAAGGAGCATCCGGGGGTATGTAATCACTGTGGGTTTATGGACTTCAGTAGGTATAGTAGTCATTGTCCGTGTAGGCTAGGACAGTATACATGAGGTGCGGTTTCTTGCTTTAACCCCTCAGCACAACCAGCTTAACCAGCAGTTATCAAATCTCTTCTTGAATCTCTTCTTTGACATTTGTTGAATCCCACATGGCCCCCACATACACCTTCACCAACAAGACCACCAACGTAGCCGTGAGTTCTTTTAGCATTAGATAGTGTATCCATTCTAACTGCAGCATAGTTCAATTGGCCGTCGGCTGTGACTAGCCTCGAACGTATCGCTCTCACTGCACAGGGTGAGCTCCAACGGGTTCTAAGGTCAGTGATTGTTGTACCTGGCAGCAACAAGTAAATTAACATCACGATCTCCAGTGCCTACTTTGCGCGACCAATCTCGATCACCGTTGTATATACCCATACCTATGGGCGTCCAGCTCCTGGGGCTCCCAGGGAATTCCTTTCTCTTCCTCCTCCGCCCGCTGCCATTGCCCAAGCGTCTGAGGAAACACCCATCACACAGACACGACAGGTCCATCTCGTCTGCTCGGGGCAGATTGTCTGCACTGCAACAGCCACAGTCCGCATTACCGATCCTTCTGTTGCGCACTTCTTTCTTGTCGAGAACTTCGCCATTGGCCAGATGTTCCGTCGTATTGAAAAACTGCCTAGATTCGAGCTCCAGAACGTTGGCATTGGCCCGTACCCCTGCGAGGATCTTGATGTTGCGAGTTGGTCCCCCGCGTCGAACCCAGGTTCAGGGTCGCAGGAATTGTGGAGAAAGTACAAGCTCATAGCACCTGACTTTGAGTGCGACATCGTCGAAGTGTTCCCGGACCGAGACATGTTTGTGGGTGGAACTACTTGGCTTGATGGGATGTGCGGTGTGCCCGTCCATCTGTACGAGAGATTGGAACAGTATCCTAAGCGGGTCCCATTGAGTGTGTAACCAGGCATTTGGATTTTCTACCAGCGATCCTTAGAACCAGTCTGTACTTTAGATACCCCCGTGCTGTAGGAGATCCACCTTACTGTTTCTCGGTCGTTAGTTTGGAAGTAATTTTTACACGAAGCACGATAATATTATGGTATCGAGTCGAGCGCTGGGTGTTGAACAACCTTGTGTCGGGCCGCACCCGGCCCACAACCCACAACCCAATTGGATTTTGCGCAGAAACCTTCATCTTCCTAATCACTCCTTCACTTTTGCTGGTTCTCGATGTATTCGGTTCTTGCATTCTACGGCTAGGCGGCTGACATCCTTTGCACTTTGCATCAAGCATTATTTTTGGAACCAAACTAGACGGCTTTTGGAAGAAGTCAACTGAACCCGTGCCACGAGACCTACTTATGCGGCTGGTCAGCCATCATGGAGAGACCCGTTGGGTGGGGTTTTAACCTAAAAACGTGTGTTTGTCGACTAATATACTCCACCATGACTCCAGTTTATTTGGTTCTCGACGACTTGTGGCATCACAATCCTGGCAGGCGGGCTGACACTAGTCTCACTTCCGAGGATATAAGCATCTAACTTGGCTCCCTGTCCCCTTACACCGTCGCGCTCCCACCACAGCTCTGCACCATGTCTCTCATCAACATCGTTATTATCTTCCTTGGCTATCTCCGCATGATTGCGGCACTGCCTCTGTCCAAGGCCTTTTCTCTCCCCAAGATTACTCATGGGGCCCTCTCCGCCGGCTTGAACCTCAACATGTTCTACGTTACGGTTCTCGTCTCCACCCGCTCAATATTTGCCCCTTTTCCTCCGTTGCTACCTCGCTTTTCTATCCGTGAGCTTGGAACACTTCTTATTCGGATCAGAACCAGTTGCTCCCAAGCTTTCGGCATGCTTGCGCGCTCCCTCTTTGGTGACATTCAGGCCCGCATCTCCACTCTGGCTCGTGCTTCCCTCAAAGCTATCCTGTCGCGCTTCTACCCAGGGTTTCTGCGTTGTCTTCGACGAACTCTCGAGGCTGATATGGACCCATGCACCGACTCGGACATCTGGGTTCAATATATCCTTGGCATATTGGACGAAATTGGATACCGTCGGGCGGGACGTCGTGCAAGACGTAGGGTGCGCCGAAGTACCCGGGCTATCTCTGAAGTGTCTCTATCCAACTTTTCGGAGGAGGGGGTCGATGACCTTACGGTCCTCGGCCTCGATCCTCTCCTCCAAGTTGGGTCCGAGAATAGACGGGAACAAGAACAGGATACCAATGACTTTACGGTTTCCAATCTTGTTCTCCCTCTCGAGGACACTATCAAAGGGGCCCCTATCTTGGGCGTACCCCATAGCCCCGCCAGCTGCCTACCTTCCCTGCCTCCCTCAGCACCAGTATCTCTGAATTCGTCGGACACACCTACCAGCTTGTCCGCCTCTTCTACGATCATACCACCGTCACTTCCTGAACCTACCCTTTCGGATGACAAGCCCAAATCACTTCGAGGCCCTCTGGCAAACCCGCTCGTCTCCTTTGACCTCAGCGACTCTCCACTGAAACATCTCAAACTTGATAGCTACAAGCCCATTGGTGAAGGAGCCTGTGGCATGATCTACAAAGGCACCAACG
Source organism: Macrolepiota fuliginosa MF-IS2 (assembly GCA_015584085.1). Taxonomy (NCBI): domain Eukaryota; kingdom Fungi; phylum Basidiomycota; class Agaricomycetes; order Agaricales; family Agaricaceae; genus Macrolepiota; species Macrolepiota fuliginosa. The sequence goes on along the minus strand of MU151196.1, from coordinate 3,225 downwards.
GGACAAGGGGATTAGTTGCGGTCAAGATTATTAAACGGCTTCCTGGCTTCAACAGGATGATCGTGGGGGAGATTCGAGCGATGTGTCGGACAGACCCGTCTCCGTGGGCACCGTATTTCGAGGGCTGTAGATTTACGAAACAGGAGGTGGTAATTGCGATGGTGAGCCATTCTATTTACTCCCAAGTCTGGATCTATGCTTATACTAACGGGATGCAGAAGTATTACACCGAAGGCACGTTGGCTGACCTATGGTCAGCACACGATGGGACTGTTAGCCCTCAATTGACGACCTTCTACACCGCCGAGATGGTGAGCCCTACTGCCTGCTTGACATACGGATCTAAGACGCTCATCACCTTGCCCGCTTCACTAGATCCTCGCTCTTCATGACATCCACTCCCGGGGCGTGGTGCATCGCGATATCAAGTTCCAGAATATCATGCTCCATTATGGTCACATTAAGCTAATTGATTTTGGTCTGGCCGCAACATTCGACCATGAGTCTGTGTCGCCCTCCGATTATCCTACCTTCACTGCGCTTCGTGCCAAAGGTGGTGATGCCTTCCCGCTACTCTTTCCCGGGGTCTACAATCCTTTCACCATCATACACCCGTGTGGAACACGTGGATTCTCAGCTCCCGAAGTTTGGAAAGAGGAGAAATACAGCTTTGGAGTCGATTATTTCGCCGTTGGCAGCATTCTCCATACGTTCTTGACCAGGAAGGTATGTGTTTAGGTTTATCGAAAGTGAAAGACAAGGGACTGACGAGATTAACTAGCTTCCGTTTGTATATGATTACGAGATCAGCGACTATGACTGTGATAAGATCCTCATTGATCCCGAGAATGTCCTTGATGAGGTTCAACACGACTTCCTCAGCAAGGTTCGTCCAGTGCACTTATCAGTTCTAGTTCATGTAATGACTTGTCTTATAGATGCTTGCTGAGAATCCCTACGAGCGTCTCGACGTTTGTGGCATGAAGCAACACCGAATATTTCAGAACATGTGCGTATCATCTAACCTCCCACCAGCTACTTACTTCTTCTCACCTAATCCCCGCAGCGACTGGAAAGCACTTGTGGAAGGTCGTGTCTGTCCGCCTCCAGCTCGACCTTCTCCGTAACAGCACGGCGATGGCGTCGTTCGCGTACCTTGCATGTATTTGAGCATTTTGCATATTTCTGTCTTTGGGTTCTTTCTTCCTGGGTGGTTCTGTTTCTCTATTCCTTCTCTCTTTAACTTGTAGTAAGTGTACCCGGCTGCGGCACATTTCTTTAATATATTTCATCTCGTAGCTTATGGTCGTTGAGCGATTGGGGAGAGCAAAGAGCGAGCAGAAAGCTTAAACACTTATCTGGTGTGACTGCCGAAAACGCGAAACCATCACAGGTCACGCGCAAGTATACGGACTTGCACTACCGTGACCGGTCACTGTACCCACTTTCATGGCGCCGAGCTGGCGAGAAGTTCACCTATCCCCGGTGACTTCTTACTCCCCGTCCAACTCGCTTGAAATGCACAGGCCCACTTGAAATGACGTATCGGTATATACGAAATTAATCCTGAATACCCATTCACTCAGGACAAAACCCACGACGTTATAGTTTCCTGCGCTGGTAATCACCGACCCCGGCCAGGATTTGACCGGTCCAACGCTCGTCTCTTTCAACAGCCGCCCGAAATATTGCTCAAATCGAGCAATTAACGCGCCTGTTTGGAAGAACATCGGTCATCACAGCACTCCTGATAGATGCACCGTCGCGGCGAGTAGCGTCGGTTACTGTCGATTAAATGTAATGACGTTGAGAGTCATGCTCAACATTCTAATCGGCTTATTGCCAATTGATCGGGCAGCAAATTCGTTGTGATCATACAGCGAAAGGGTGCTCATTTCCGAATGTCAGTCATTTCTGAAGGTGCGTGTTGATGAATATAATATTACTGAAAGTTCCCTATATCTAATGTACTTCGGTCCAGGTTGCTCGTTCGCTTCAGAGAAGATAATCATTGATTTGATTGAAGTTTGGGAGCGAGAGAGCCACGCCCTCTTTCAAGGAGCTCCGTTCGAAAGGGGCTTGCAACCAGAAGCTCGGAGGGAGACGTGGCTGGAAATGATCCTATTGTAGCTAACAACAGGATGACCTTGCGTAGTTTGCGGCGAAAGATTGAATGTCGCCATCGGCCGTACTTGGCCACAGACCCTTGACGATTGCAACTTCTCGACTTGTCTTCGCATCTGGGTGGGTCTATATACAGACCATATATATAGGGTGCGTGGTGTAACCTCATGCTTCAGTACAGCTAGACTTCAGCTCCTCTCAGCATCGTTCAATCCCTGCCTTAAATTTATCCCCTACCCATCTTCCACTCAATGGCTCCTACTTACACTTTCACCAACAAGACCACCAGCGTCGCTGTAAGCTCTTCATACTACCTCCCATCGCACGAGATCTAACTTTGAATAGTTCTCCTGGCCTTCTGCGGTAACCGGTGTCGAGCGTATTGCTCTTTCTGCACAGGGTGAACTCCAACGAGTCCTCAGGTGAGTAGCTGTTGCCCCAGTTGCAGAAGTGAAGTTTATTCCTTTCCTTAGCGCATATTTCGCCCGACCCATCTCTATCACTGTCGTCTATACACACACATACTGGCACCCAGCCGGAGCTCCTAGGGAATTTTTAGATCTCCCTCCTTCGCCCGCCGTTATCGCCCAGGCATCCAAAGAAACACCCATCATCCAGACGCGCCAGGTGCACTTAGTGTGCTCGGGTCAGATTGTTTGCACTGCGACGGCTACGGTCCGCATCACCGATCCCTCTGTTGCGCACTTCTTCCTCGTCGAGAATTTCGCCATCGGACAGATGTTCCGTCGGATAGAGAAGATGCCCAAATTTGAACTCCAGAATGTCGGTGTTGGCCCCTATCCATGCGAAGATCCCGATGTTCCGAGTTGGTGCCCAGCGTCGAACTCAGATGCAGGGTCGCAAGAGCTTTGGAGGAAGTATAAGCTCATTGCGCCAGACTTTGAATGTGATATTGTCGAAGTGTTCCCTGATCGAGATATGTTTGTGGGTGGTGTTGTATGGCTTGATGGGATGAGTGGCACGCCTGTCCATTTGTACGAGAGATTGGACCAATACCCCAAACGCGTCCCATTGTCAGTATAGGTTCCTGATATCAGAGAATTTTTCTCAGAAGGATTACCTGTAGAACTACTGCCCTGT